>JAUMHM010085871.1:0-11315 GCA_032362435.1 Melikaiella ostensackeni | reverse complement strand
CAATAAAGACGTCCTGAATTGCTGTGCGCAATTCAGTTCATATTACAAAATACCTACCCGTTATTTACCACGTAACACTATAATAGTAGAAAATTATAGTGAGGAAAAATACAATTTGGCTGAATTGAAAAATTAAAGGAATACCCAAATTTACAATTTTATTAAAATAATTGTGAAGGTTTGCACAATTTCACGTCAATATATTTATTTTTAAAATTCCTCAAATCACAACGAATCCGTCGAGTTATTCTGATGATGCATTCAACTAAAAAGTAATCAAATTTAAATTATGAAAATTTCAACTATTAATGCTATCAATCAAAAAAACAAAACTGTTCAATTCTAGATGGTTCAAATAAAAAATTTTGAATTTAAAACACAAGGATTTTCATGATCTATCAAGTTTTGACCTCAAATTGTTCAATTTTGAATGTTATGAATTAAAATTGTTTAAATATTAAGACCTTGACTTCTATAGTATACAATTTTCAGAAATTTAAATTTGAAACTAAACAATTTAGAATATCTGAATCTAAAACTATTGTATCTTAAATTCTTTTGAAATTTAAAAAGTGATCCTACTGGCAGGCTTGAAGTAAACATTCGTGTAACTGAAATTCGCACCGTTTACAGACAATAATGAAAAATTATTTGTTTTAATTATGGAAATAATTTTTTTAGCAATAAAATGAAGTGATAAATTATTTTGGACGGTAATCACGCTATGAAAACTACGTTTTATTCTCCCACTCAATCTAATATATACATTTTTTTTTTAATTCTAATTTTCACCTAGTCGCTCGGTTTTCGGATTGTATTTCACAAATTAATTATATTTGATGTCGGGCAACACCAAACAAAGTTTCATCCTAATATCCCTACCGGAAGTATGCCATTTTGGAAAATGTATAAAATTAAAAAAATTTCTTGAAATTAAAAAAATTCTAATTTACCTCCACACACTCGGTTCTCAGATTCAATTTCACAAATTACTGGTATTTGTAGTCGGACAACAGCAAAAGAAGTTTTAACCCAATATCCTTACCGAAAGACTGTCATTTTTTTTTAATTTAATGAATTACACAAATTTGTGAAAGTTAAAATGATTATAATCTTTCTTCAAGCTCTCGATTTTCGGATTTCATTTCACAAATTACTTATATTTTATGTCGGCCAACGGGAAAACAAGTTTCATAACAATATTTCTAACGGAAGATTGACATTACAAAAATTTTATTAAATTGAACAAAATTGTTAAAATTAAAAGAATTATAATTTACCTCTAAATGCTCGGTTCTAATATTTTATTTCACTTATTACCAGTATTTCACGTTAGAAAACACCAAAGAAATGTCATCCTCGTATCATTATCGGAAGACTACGATTGATCCACCCAAATAAAAAGAAGTCTTCCGATAGGGATATTCGGGTGAAACTTTTTTTGCAGTTCCCCGACATCAAATAAAAGTAATCTGTTAAATAAAATCATAGAAGCGAGCGTTCAAAGGAAAATAAAAATTTTGTTAATTTCAATACATTTTTTTAATTTATAAAAATTTTGTTAATTTAATAAATTCTAGGAAATGGCAGCCTTCCGGTAGAGATATTGGGATGAAACTTTTTTTACTATTATCCGAGATCATATACAAGTAATCTGTGAAATAAAATCGGAAAACCGAGCGTTTGGGGGAAAATTAGAATACTAAAAAAAAAAAATTGTGCATTTCGGTGAGTGGGTGAACAAAACATGGTAGCGTGATTGCTATCTAAAATAATCTACTGCTTCATTTTATTACTAAAAAAATTTATTTATATTTTTATTTATAAACATTGCAAACTTCAGTTACGTAAACATTCGAAATTGTACATTTTCAAGCTAGGAACGCTCCGAATTGAAGAATTAAGAATTTAGAAACATAAAAATATATAATTTGTCCAATATTCAAGCCTTAAACATTAAATGACTTCAAAATATTAGTCTTTAAATTTCTACGATTTGAAATTACAATTGCTTCAAGCTGTATTTCCTGTTGGAATCCTATCCATTTCAAAGAATTTCGAAACGAACTCGTTCAATTTCACATTATTGTATATGATATGAAGTGATTGGACAAGTTTTTCTATTAAAACATACGAATTCAAAAAATTCCCGGTGATTTTCCAATCTAGTGGTATTTGAGAAATTAAAATTAATTCGTCAAGTGGAGACTTTTCTTAAAATAAATTTCAACCTTTCGTCTACACACCTTTCCAAAGTTTCATGCACTAGATATTGGGTCAAATTGACCCTATCGTTTTTTGAAATTACAACTATTTTAAAACTATCAAAGCGACTTTAACAAAAAAAAATTGGAACGCACTTGAAACATTTTTGAATATGTTAGAATGATAATATTGTGAAAAATAAATGTTGAAGTATTTAAAAAAATTGTTGAAAAGTCAGCTGTACATGAAAAAAATCTTAAATTGTCATATTTTCAATTTTAACTAGATTACCCAATGATCCCGGATCATTTTGACCCATGGTGTAGTCGAAAGAATAAATTATATTTCTATAGCAGGGTGTAGAATACAAATTTTTGAAATGGAAATTCCTTGAGGTCCTATTTTTTTCCTTTTTGCCTAAGAAAGAGAATTGTAGAGTTTCATTACGATCAAAATATTTTTTGATGCCCCACAAAGTCAAAATAAGTCACCCCCCCCCAAATCAGAATAATCAGTTTTTGGTCATTCTTTGAAATTTTTTAAAATTAATTAATTTTTTTCAGTAATTTGTACATAACATTTTCTTGAAGCACCCTATAAACACATAAATAACTAGCCGAGGTAAAATGAATTTATTTGGTTTCAATGGCTCGAAATCTTCTATAAAATTGCTCACTGAAAAAAACAGGTAGTAGGTTTGTGAAATATGCCGCTGCTACTTTATTAATTAGCAAAACTATATTTTGCTTCTTGGTGTAACTATCCGCATTGTAATTTCAACGAACTTTTGTGACCAAAAAAATTGATTGTAGCTCTACTGGTTATTTATGTGTTTAGAGGATATTTCAAGAAAACTGCCATGTAAAAATTACTAATAAAAATTAATTAATTTCAGAACATTTTAAATAATGACCAAAAACTCATTATTCTGACTTTTTAGAGGTTGGAAAAGCTGTTTTATATTTTCAAAGGGGCTTACTAATAAGCAAGATTAAAAATACATGCACATAAAAAAGTACTTTTTAAACTATTTTTTATATTTTTCTCGAGGACGTTTGGTTGTATCGAAAAATTCCTTGGACAAAAACGATGTATTTTTGCATCCCCGATACGTTTTGTTCTTAATAATTTTTTGATACAACCGGTGTTATATTTAAACAAAATAATATTTCTCTAATTTATGGTGTCTAAAACTTACAGACAAATATAATACAATGTCGATGTCTTAATTATGTGCGCAGATTTGGTTAACATGACAGTTGTTATTGTTTATAAACATAACTTTGGTTAATTATTTTCGTATTCTACTTGGTAAATAATTCTTAGATATAATTCTGAACTTTTTTCGTGTTAACACTTCCAAGAAATTCACAAAGATTTCAAAAGATTTCAGAAGATTTCCAAGATTAGTATTCTAATTGTTATATAATTCTTAAATATAATTTAGAAGATTTCGCAAAAATTTCAGAGATTTCAGATTAGTAAACTATTCTTAGATATAATTAAATATATTTCCAAGATTTCGCAAAGATTCCCAAGATTTCAGAAAGATTTCAAAGATTCCGAAATTTCCCTATGATCTTAAGGATTTCGAAAGATTTCCGAAGATTTCAAAGATTACGCAAAGATTTCAAACATTTCAAAGAAAATGACAAAGATTTTGAAAGATTTCGGAACATTGTAAATCACTTCATAAAGACTTCAAAAGATATTAAATAAACAAATTCAATAATCAAACAATTTCAGAAAATTACAGAAGATTTCCAGAATTGGTATTATAATTTTGGCGAATAATTCTTAAATATAATTCAGAAGATTTCAAAGATTTGAGGAGGTTTTCAAAGATTGGTAAATTATTCTTAGATACAATTCAGAAGGTTCTAGAAGATTTCCAAGATTTCGTAAAGATTTCCAAGATTTCAGAAGGATTTCAAAGATTCCAAAATTTTACTAAGAATTCAAAGATTTTGCAAAGTTTTAAAAAGATTACGAAGATTTCAAATACTTAAAAAAATTCACAAAGATTCCTAAATACTGCAAATCATTTCACAAAGATTTCAAAAAAATTCCAGAGATTTCAAAAGATTGTAAATCATTTAACAAAGATTTCTGAAGATATCAAAGATTTCGAAATATTTTTAATAATTTCAAAATGATTTTAGAAAGAAAGATTGAAAGATTTCCAAACATTGCAAATCATTTCACAATGATTTCAAAAGATTTCAAAGATTTGATTACAAACAATTTTAAAGGATTTCAGAAGATTTTCAAGATTGGTATTCTAATTTTGGTAAATAATTCTTAAATATAATTCAGAACATTTCGCAAAGATTTCAAAGATTCCAAAATTTTACTAGGATTTCAAATATTTCAAAGAAATTACAAAGATTTTGAAAGATTTCCAAACATTGTAAATCATTTTACAAAGATTTCAAAAGATTTCGAAGATTTGCTCTCAAATAATGTCAAAGGAATTCAGAAGATTTCCAAGATTTCAAAAAGATATCAAAGATTCCAAACTTTCACTAGGATTTCAAAGATTTCGCAAAGGTTTCAAAAGATTACAAAGATTTCAAACATTTCAAAAAAAAAATTCACAAAGATTCCAAAAGATTGTAAATCATTTAACAAAGAGTTCTAAGAATTTCAAATATTTCGAAAGATTTCAAAAGATTTAAGAAGATTTTCGAGATAAGTATCCTAAATGATAAATAAATCTTAAATACAATTCAGAAGATTTCGCAAAGATTTGAAAGATTTCAAAGATTGGTAAATTATTCTTAGATATAATTCAGAAGATTTCGAAGATTTCGCAAAGATTTCCAAGATTTCAGAAAGATTTTGAAGGTTCCAAAATCTCACTAGGATTTCAAACATTTCAAAGAAATTGAAATAGATTTTAAAAGATTTCAAAACATTGTAAATCATTTCACAAAGATTTCAAAATATTTTAAAGTTTTGATTTCAAACCATTTCAAAAGATTTCATAAGATTTCCAAGATTGGTATTCTAATTTTGGTAAATAATTCTTAAAATAAAATTCAGAAATTTTCGCAAAGAAATAACAGATTGGTAAATTATTCTTAGTTATAATTCAGAAGATTTTCAAGATTTCTTAAAGATTTTGAAGACCTCAGAAAGATTTCGCAAGGTTTTCAAAAGATTACAAAGATTTCAAACATTGCAAAGAAATTCACAAAGATTCCAAAAGATTGCCAATCATTTAATAAAGATTTCTAAAGATTTTAAAGATTTCAAAAGATTTAGGATGATTTCCGAGATTAGTATACTAAATAATAAATAATTCTTTATACAATTTAGAAGGTTTCGCAAAGATTTCCAAGATTTCAGAAAGATATCAAAGGTTCCAGAATTTCACTAGGATTTCAAACATTTCAAAGAAATTGAAACAGATTTAAAAATATTTTAAAACATTGTAAATCATTTCACAAAGATTTCAAAATATTAAAAGTTTTGATTTCAAACGATGTCAAAAGATTTCATCAGATTTCCAAGATTGGTATTCTAATTTTGGTAAATAATTCTTAAATATAATTTAGAAATTTTCGAAAAAGAAATAAAAGATTGGTAAATTATTCTTAGTTATAATTCAGAGAATTTTAGAAGATTTCCAAGATTTCGCAAAGTTTTTCAAGATTTCAGAAAGGTTCCAACGATTTCGCAAAGTTTTCAAAAGATTACAAAGATTTCAAACATTTCGAAGAAATTCACAAAAATTTCAAAAGATTGTAAATAATTTAACAAAGATTTCAAAAGATTTCAAAGATTGGTGAATTATTCTTAGATATAATTCAGAAAATTTCGAAGATTTCGCAAAGATTTCAAAGATTTCAAAGATTGGTGAATTATTCTTAGATATAATTCAGAAAATTTCGAAGATTTCGCAAAGATTTCCAAGATTTCAGAAAGATTTCAAAGGTTCCACAATTTCACTAGGATTTTAAACATTTCAAAGAAATTAAAGCAGATTTTAAAAGATTTTAAAACATTGTAAATCATTTCACGAAGATTTCAGAAATTTTCGCAAAGAAATAAAAGATTGGTTAATTATTATTAGTTATAATTCAGAAGATTTTAGAGGATTTCCAAGATTTCAGAAAGATTTCAAAGATTTCGCAAAGTTTTTAAAAGATTACAAAGATTTCAAACATTTCAAAGAAATTCACAAAGATTCCAAAAGATTGTAAATCATTTTTCAAACAACTCAAAAGATTTGAAATCATTTAACAAAGATTTCCAAAGATCGTTCATCATTTCGCAGAGATTTCAAAAGGTTTAGATTTTGATGTTCTTAAAAACCTTCAACAAATTGTGAAAGGGTTCGAATTTAAAAGGTCTGCGCAACAAAGTACAATTTCATAATAATTAATAATTATATCTTTCAGAGAATAGAATTTGTTCAGAGCTTTAACATTCTTCTCAAGTGTTATAACATTTTTGGAGTGCTAAATTTCTGAATTCTCTTTTTAACATATTTATAAAAATTCTTTAATTTATTTGGCTAGTTATCACGATTAATAAAAAATATCACATTTTCGAAAACTTCAAATGTGATTTCCGGTTTGAACTTGTATTCCCGGTTAATCCTCGGGTTCTCCTGGTTTTATTTTTATTCCCGACTATATCCCGGGTTTACCGGTTAGAAGACACTCTGATAAATAATGATTTTTATTCAACACCCGCGAGAAATATCTCATTTCTCAGGCCTGTTTCGAGTGGGAAAAATAGTACATTACCTGATTGTTGACGATTAGTATAAGCAATCAACATGTTTTCCCACTGGTACATTAATAAAATTTCATTACTTCACTATTAATAAAGTTTTGGAACGCGGACTATGTTGGCAACACTGCTCCACACTGCCATTTTGCCATAACCTCAAAATTGAAACTTCAAAAGAAATCTGAGGGCTATATTTGCGTCAATCAATCAGTTGAGCTAGTATTTTTCCCCTTCTCAACAGGGCCGCGAAATGAGATATTTCTCGCGGTAGTTGAATAAAATATTGTGTGCGACTAGTGGTCGAAGGAGATGAGTCCTCGAGCGTGTTACTGCGCTCGCTATGCTCGCGCGGGAAACTCCGCGCTCTCGAAATCTTCTTCTTCTCTCACTAGTCGCACAATATACTATTACGGGTTATGTAATATTATACAATACCAGCTAGACTATACCTTATTAAAAACTGACTCTATAGTCATGTTGCCTTCACTTATGTGTAACATTTTATTAATTTTCAATTTGAAATGAAAGTACATTTGAAATAAGATATTTGGAGTAATCGAATTTTCAACGATGGGGGGATTGCGATATTCGTGACGACAAAGTTCAAATGCGGATTCTTATAGAATTTTTTGCGAGAAACACGAATCTGAATTTCTTAACTTGATACCTCAAATAGTTTTCGAGATATCGATTTTTTACGTTGAAATTATAAACTTTTGTTTTTAATTAACATAATTTCCTAATAAAGATTCGGATAGGATTTCTTTCGAAAAACACGAATCTGAAACTTTCAAATCGATATCTCGAATATTTTTCGAGATGGGTGGACAGGCACGTCTGTGACTAGTCACAGAAATAATGTTTGAGATATATGGTAAGTGTTTAATTCGTATTTCTCGTAGAACTTTCCCTATCCGAGTGGACATGGAGATATTGTGCTAAATGAGAAAAAGTAAAAAATCGATATCTCGAAAACCATTTGAGGTATCGATTGAAAACTTTTAGATTCGTGTTTCTCGAAAAAAATCCTATGGAAATCCGCATTAATACTTCGTCGCCACGGATATCGTGATCTTGCCTTAGCAATTATTTATGTCACCTCATTAGTCTTTTTTTTTTGAATTCATAATTATATATTATAATTATTTTCTATTTTTGGAAGCGCCCTCTTGAATTTCATACTTTTATAAGTGATAAAATCAATTTTCATTACTTAATATTAAATTATTGATAAAAAAGTTAGTGCCACTTTAGTAGCTCAAGCTTGCCTTCGATTTGACAATCACCCATATTAAAGATGATTGGTTTGAGGCTTCAAGAATCCACGTGAAGTGCCAGCGAGGAAATGCAAATAGGAATAGTATAGTGGGGTGCATAGTACTACTTACGATGTTGTCAGTGTTAACGTAATTGTTGATATACAAGAGGTTGGCCCACCAAGAAGTGAGACATTTCTCTTTCTCAAGATTTATTCGCGACCAAAGAGGACCAGAAGCCAATTTGGGCAACCAAGTCACGTAGAGGCCAACCATCACCATGTATGCTGGTGTCAATCTATAATGAGCGAACAATAAAAAAACATATATCCAATTATTTTAATTGTTCTCTAGTGTTCACATACAATTGTCTAAATTCAAGTATGCCTTTGCTGCGAAGAACAAAAAAAAAGATTTTCTTTTGTTTTTCTTCATCTTCACATTACATGAATGTACTGCTCTTCGGCTGCATTTTGAAGAAACAAATGTCATTCACGTACATTTAATTAACCGAGAGTAGGAGTTCTAAACATATAATTTCTGTTTGACGGTGCATAACTTTCTTTGGAGGTCTTTTTTACATTCTCATCATTCATGATAGAGAAGTGTTAGAGTCGCCCCAAATTTCATATCTCAATTTTTTTTTATTGGATCTCCACGTTTCGAAAGTCTTTGAAGCCGAAAAAGATGTTTTCACGATGGCTTCTGTGTCTGTTCGTCCGTCCGTCTGTATGTAAAAACGATTACTCTCGAAAAAGTGAACAGATCGAATCGGGCCTTGGCACACTTTTTTTGGGTCCTAAAAGGAAGAACGATTCAGTTAACGAGCCTTGCTTTACCAACGGTTCTGGGTTTAACTATTGAAAATGCTATCCAAAAATCCAAAATTTTAGTTTGGAGTCAAGTTAGTTAGTTTTACAGATGGGCGGGAAGCCCCATTAGGGTTCCCCTGGCGCTCAAGCTATAAAGTATATTAGGTCACACCCTTAACTCTCGCTCTCACTAGTTGACCCCAGACCTCTTAATAAAGCCTAGTATATCCATCACTGATCGCGTTGTAATTTCCTCAGGTTCCATAAAATGGGCCCCGAGGGTTTGCTGCCTGAGCCTAGCTAATGCCGGGCATTGACATAATACATGCAGGGATGTTTCATCATCCCTGCCACATTTCCTGCATTTTGTCGTCGGGCTATACCCCATTTGATGCATGTGATAGTTCAGGTGATTATGCCCTGTGAGCATCTGAACCACTGTCCTTATATACTTCTTTGGTGAACCCAGGATTTCCCTGGCTCCGTCCATCCTGTACGTATGGCCCAGGACGGCTTGCGCCTGTCGGCAACCCTGAATTTGTTTCCAGTATTCCCGGTGCTTTGTTCGGATCCAGTTCTTGATGGCCATGCCGATGCAGCAAAACGCTAGTCACAGTACCGGTTCCGGTCCTATGTATTCACTTGCCGCGCCCCATTTAGCCAGCTGATCCGCCTTTTCGTTGCCCTTGATCCCTGTTTGACCAGAGACCCATATGAGAGCCACTTGATTCTTCTCTGCAAGTTGGTTCAATGCTGAAAGACAGTAGAATACCGCGCAAGCGGGATCCCTATCTCCCTCTTTCTCTTGCTGTCATGAATTCCTCCTCCTGCCCCTCCCACTCCTCTGGAACCATCTGTTTACCAGATTTTCCCTTGGAGGAGAGGGTCACCATTAGCTTTCCACATATCTCTGCTTGGGATGCAGACGCGGAAAGTTTTGGTAAAGTTGAAGCGTTTTGTTATTTTGTCTTGCCTCATCCTTAGAATCGGCAGTGTACTGATGTCACTTGGGAGCCTAGTGTGTCTAGCTCCCTGAGTCCATCTGTTTACTCTTGCCAGGCGGTCCATCGCGTGAGCCGTCTTTGTAGTTATCGCAACATATAGGGGCTCTTCATAGAGCATGAATTCTATCGCCGCAGTGGGCGTAATCCTCGTTGCCCCCGTCAAACCCCTAATCTCTAGCGTTTGTAATCATCGCAGCCTGTCCTGCATCGTTTCAAGTTCTGCACCTGGCCACCAGACCACGGCCGCGTATAGGAGCCTTGGTTCGACAGCAGAGTAGAGCCGTTCAAGCATCTTAGGCCCTAAACCCCACGTGAACCCAAAGGCTCTACTGCACATCTAAAAAATCATGACAAACTTCCTACATTGGGTCTCCTGGTGCTTTGCCTAGTTCAGTTTACTATCTAGTATTACTATCATACATTACTAACAAGGATTGCAAAGTCACCTGCGTACCCTTGGGTATAGTAACCCTCCTTATTTATCCTGCGAAGGAGGCCATCCACTACAATTTAGCACAGGAGGGGTGACAGGACTCCCCCTGTAGGCACCCCGTGGCGCTATTCCCCTGACTAGGCTTTCGCCCCATCTGTTTTCGAGTCTCCTTGGATGATTGCAACAGATATACGTATTTATGTATACTCATGTATTTAGGTTTGCAGCATTTTGAATGGTCACCGTTGATTCAGAAAAGCTTTATACCTGTAAGCCTAACGAGCTTTTATACTAAGCAGTATAATCTATACTAAATAATTATAGTTTCATTAGATGTGCTTTTTTTGTCAATGATGCCAATCAAGTTTCTTATGATCTACCTAAAGGCGCTTGTATTCACCTTTGCCAATGAAGTGTCCATTTATTTCTATAACGTAACCAACTTTCAACATCTGCATTTTATCTTGAAAAAGAGGCGCGTAATATAATTAAATGATGAAACGAACTTACTTGTAAGTGAAGTTCTGTCATAATTGTATGAAGCGCCTCTTTCGAAAGATAGTTTCCTCCCTTTCTCGTCCAAGAATAGCGGATCCCGTAATTGTTCTTCAGGTTACGGCTAAGCTTTAAAGAAATGAGGTGTTGAGATGTAATATAAATAGAGGGCGCCGAATTCCCTATTTTGTTCTGGCTTTGGAACTGTGGCGCCTGGGCATGGAATTGAGGAGTACTACATTTTATCGTTTTCAGAAACTTTTTATATTGGCAATAGGGCCTTATGATTGTGTGATATAACATGCAGTGAATTATATAAGTATGAGTTTGGCAAACGTTTCAGCCTCGGATAGGGGCCCTCTTCAGT
>JAUMHM010085870.1:0-11316 GCA_032362435.1 Melikaiella ostensackeni | reverse complement strand
GTAATATTTTATTTAGATTCAATATTCATTTAAAAATCAAGAGCGCAGATTCACTTCCGAAGTGACCTGCGCTGGGTTGCAGCTGGTCGATTGCTTTCCCTCTTATGGGCCAAATTTTATCCCACACGCGGGAGATAATTTCGATGCACGTTTGAAGCATCTGTTCACCCGAATGTGACGCAGCATCTGCACTACACGCGCGGTGGCGCTGCTCTACTACTGCTAGTGCAACCGCTTACCTAAACTTTTTTCCATGTAGATGTTCCTAGAGTCGAATTTCACTATTTGGAAGGTGTTCACCGCATAGGCCGCTGAGGCTCTTCCAGAGTGCGAGACGGGAATCGACCCCGCAAGCAGATGGAGTGGACCTGAAGCTCATACCTTAGCCCCCACGACCATTGCTCACTCAAGTTCACTATTTATAAATGTTAATATTTGATGCTATTTGTAAACATGTTTTTTCAATAGTATTCTGTTATTTTAGATGAAAACATAAAATAATTCAAGTCAGACTAATATTATATTGTCATTTACGTTCTTAGGCTTCTTGTGGTAACAATATGTTTTTATTGAAGAACTCATTTTCGTACTGGAAGTAATCAGAAAGTACTGCTTTGAAATGTCAAATTTTGAGGTTGTCAACTTGATATTTCTCCGTCATTATTATGTGAAAATAACGAAATTCAATTTTTTATAGAAAAATATGTTGTCCCTAATATTATAATTTTTGTCAAAAGTTGAGAGAATTACATACCTTCATATATAGAATTGGCTAGTGGAAATTGTGGCTTAGTTAAATACTCCTTTTTCTTTTTCGAATATCTCCTAAGATATGAAAGAGAAAAATATATAACTTGCAGGATATCTTCAGGTGGTGAAACACTACACACCCGATCAATTTTTTTCAATGAAAGCTCGTCCGGTTTTAATTTAGAACTACTTTGAAAATCACGTGAGTACAACTCTTTCCTAGCCGGTACGAAACGAGATAACAATATGAATGAAGTTTGCTCTTAAAGTTCGATTGCTTCACATTTCAAATTAAGTAATTTTTTTCAATTCGAAAGTTTTCTTGAAAATCAATCCTATTTTTATTATTTTCACGTATATAAATATATGCAATTACTATTAGAGTACAGAAATAAAAGAGAATAAAAAGAATAAAAATGAGATTTCATTTTTAAGAAAACTTTCCAATTTAAGGAGAGGCGAGGTGGTTAGGTAGCCATACTTTAGAAACTGAGTTTAAAATATATTATAAAGAAGATGAAATACGTTTTCTGTCGAAATTTCAGGCCCTCTAGCGGTATTAGTTTAAGATGAATTCAGTTTTGAAAATAATTATTTTAGCACGTGTCTAATGGAGAATACTTCGCGCCATCTCACATTTTGATTTTTTACTATGCCAAAATCCAACTTTCAGAATTCAAAATTAAACTGTTTATGCGCTAAGCTCTTCTTTTCAGTTGGGTAAGGTTTATTATTGAGCTGCCGGTACAAATAAGAAAGATATTTTAATTAAATGACGTTGAAAATAACTCTACAAAAGAAGAGCCGAGTCCGACAAGCATGAAGATTGGAGAATAGGCCACTATGTCATGTCTCCATGACAACTCACTACGAGAATAAGTCAAATATGAAACTTTCTGCATTTTTAAATAATAAAAATGATATCACCCGAGAAGTTATAACAAGCTCCGCTTTATAAATTGTCGCACAATTTTGAATTATGCTCAAACAAATATAGCACCATTTTGTGCACAAAAATTTTAGATGCACTCTTGTCTAAATGTGCTCCGCTCGATATTCGTTAAAAAACTATTTACTTTGAAATGTAAAGCAATCGAATCATAAAAGCTTACTTCATTCATATTATTGTTCCGTTTCGTGTCGGCTACAAATGGATTACAAATACGCGATTTTCAAAGTAGTTTTAAATAAAAACCGGGTGTGGCTTTAGGAGTTAATAATAAAATAAAGCCGTTCTTACTTGATAAGGAGTTTGTGTATCAAAAAATAAATTGTCTATTAAACTGAGTGCCATGTGACTGGTTTCAGTTGTAATCAGAAAGAAGTTGAATATTCGAAAGTTGAGATCATTAAAATTGAAATTAGCACCTTATGCATGTGAGTCCTAGCCCAGCATACGTACCTTAGCGACGAAACTTTTCTTACGATTTTTTTTAAAGGCAGAAAACATAGAAGGCCACAATAAAGAGGTTCTGTGAAAATTTCAGAATTTTCCACTATTTCGTTTATGAAGGAGAACCCCGAAAGTACGAAAGAACAGAGAGGTCCGATAGGTTAGACACTTTCACACGCTTTCAATTTATCGACGTGAAGTTGGAGCGTCTTCAATGGGCTTGTGTGTATTCTTCGTATGAATAGCTCTTTGTATGAATTAATGCTGATAATACCTTAAATGTTAAAAGAAAGAGGGCAGCTTCTCAGAATTTTTGGACTAAACTTTCAAATACCCTTATTGAACAAAATCTTGTATGCCATACTACAACGTTCTACGAAAACGTCATTTTCATAGATGATAGTCGAAAATTTTAGATTTTGTAATGACTCCGCACATAAAACTAAAGTATGAAGAAATAAAATTGTCAATGAATATTTATGAAGTTTTATTATTTTCTATGAAAATAAAAAAATTTCAAAAAAATTGTGAAAATCTACAACAAAAAAAGCAATCCTAATTTCTCATAGCTTTTTTAGAAAATGACGAATTGCTATAAACTTTTATGAATAATTACACATTTGTATACAATTTTACGAAAATCTACGCCTGGGAAAACTATCTTTAGCTTATCATAGTTTTTCCTATAAAACTACAAATAGAGGCCGTGGTTGAAGAAAGGGCATATAGGCTTATACGCCCTTTTTCCATAAATGCTCTTATTCGATGCAACAATGTTCTTTGCATATAATTTTACAAAGTCGTGTTGGTTTCCTCATGTTTACAAAAACTAATCATCGCTGCTTGTCCGTGCGAAATAAAACCTTTAAGCACGATTTTCTCAAAATAGCTGTTTGGCGTATAAGCCCTTTTTCCATCAAGGCCTCAATTTCTACACAAAATGAAAGTTTACTCCTGGTGGAAAAAAATTCTACGAAAAATTACACTGATAAGGAACTAGATATACAACATAATAATAATTTTTCCAATAATAGTGCACGCGGGAAAAAGAAGCTTGTATTTTACTGAAAACCAGGTTAAATTTCCTGAACTGGCAAGTGCTTTTATGGAGTACAAGCCAGTTCAATAGACTTTACAAGGAGAGGCAAATAAGTCTGATCATCATTAGCGGTTATCAGTACCAATTCTTAAGTGGTATTAACTGGCGGATCAGTACATTTTACCGATCCCGTCGATATTATACACTGTTTCTCACTGCTGCAATTACGAATTATTATGTCACTTTGACGGATCATATAAACAACTCTAAAATATTTTAACGGTAAAAAGTATAGACTATAGTTTATACGCGGCACGTCTCTACTCTCCTTCGCCTATAAATTTCAACCCGTCTTTCCTTTTTCTCTTCCTGTGTCTCAATTGCTTAAGGTTGCATTGAATCCACCCCTCTCTGGCAAGAATGTTTCGATATCTCCTGTGTTGGGAGCTCCCTGAAGCACCAAGAGCACTTCAAAGTTATTCGCTTATCCATTTACTGAAATTAAATGTATTTCTCTCTTTTTCTGTTGTTGGTCATCGTTTGTGCAAATGTGTTTTCGTATAGTTTTAGAAGCGTAAAGGTCAATTTATTTTCATGCATATTTTTATTGTTTTTCACATTCTAATTGCCTAAAGATTTTCCATTCCCATTTTTTATTTCGTAAATTGTCATTGAAATCTCGACTTTAATAGAGAATGGTCTTTCCAAATTTCGTCTTTAATTGATAGTGTTTTTCATTTTAAATTTTTTTCGCCAATTTCGAATCTTATCGGTCTACGCTTTGAATTATAATATTTTGACTGTGTTTCGTCCGCTGAATCAAAAATTTGAACTTCCTCTTCCCTACTTATTTTTAATGATCGTATTCGATTCACCCATTTTTTTTATTCTTGAAATTCGTTTTCCCTTTTGTCTTCTAAATCTTTATTTAATGCTCGTATTGGTTGGAATTCTCTACCTCAATTTGAAAAAGCTGGAGCAAAACCTGTCCAGGAATGTTCACTTGTATTAAAAGCAAATTATGAATCATCCAAATTTTCATCCCATTACTTATGATCTTTTTACAAATATGCTTTAAGTATAGTCCTAATTGACCTATTACATCTTTCTGTTGGATTTGCTTGTGCATGATATTTCGAAGTTTTTGTGTGCATAATACTAAATGTTTTTGTCAAGTTAATTATTGATTTGTTGACGTATTCCTTCCCTTTGTCTGTAAATAATATTCTAGGTGTTCCCCATTTTGAAATGGTTCCATGGTTCCTCAACTATTTTTTTTTGGAATTAAACCCATCTGATTATTCACTTTCGGTTTTATTCTTTGACAAATATCACATTTCTATACCTATTTCAACGTTTTAGAAAACATTCCAGGCCAAAAATAATTTTCGGATACTTTTGGACACATTTTTTTCTGTCCTGCTTGTTTAATGTCGTGATTCCCAATTAAAGCCTATTTTTGTAATTCTTTTGGTATTCTCAATTTCGACGGATTGCTGTCTGGAGCTAAACTTGATTTTAAAGGGTCGGACCTATAGAAATATAATTGATTGTTGCGTATTCTCCAATTTTGATTTTCTTTCGACTTGTTTGTTGCAAGAAACATTTTAATTTTATACCAATTTTCCTCAATTTCTTTTGAATCTTCTTCTTCTGTTTCTACAACACTGGATAAAATGCTTGAAACTTTCACTTCATATATCATTCGATCTTGATAAAGCGCCTGGTAATTGGTTTAAACTACCATTCCTATAAACAAGTTCGTAATCATATTCTAACAATCCCAGGGCCTATCTTGCTAGTCTACCTGTTGGACTTCTTAAATTCTTTTTCCGAAGCTGAGTATTTTCGATCTGCCCCATTCAAACATCTACTTGCAAGAGCTATTATGTAATTTTCGTCATTTATTGTTTGTGTTAATACGGCACCATGGTCTGTATCACTGGCATCGGTTTCGAGTTGGAATGGACTTTCGAAATCAGGACATGACAAAATTGGTGCTGTCATAAGTAAATGTTAAATTGTTGTAAATGCCTGCTTCTATTCCGAAGTCCTCTCGCCCTCTACTTTTTTTTCAGCAATCTATGCAGGGGTTCTATAATCTCTGCAAATTTCGGGATGAAATGTCGAAATCATGATGCCATACCTATAAATCTTTGTATCTGTTTTATTCTCGTTGGTGTCGGAAAATCTACTTTTGGTTTTGCTTTTTCTTCATCTATCTGTAAATCTTATTCATTGTATTTGAATCCCAAATATTTTATTTATGAGCATCCAAACTAATATTTGTCTAATCCTACTGTTAAATTTGCTTCTTTCAATTCATCTAGACCAACTTCCAAGTCTTTGAGATGATCTTCAAAATTTTTTGAAACTACTACGATGTCATCAAGGTAGCAAAACACATGAGGCTTTAAATATGGTGTTATTATTTTGTCCATCAGGCGCTGGAATGTATCAGGTGCATTAGTCAAGCCGCATGGCATCCGCTTGAACTGATACATTCCTTTGTCTGTGACTATGAATAGTGTTATAGGTTTTGATTTATCGTCTAATGGTATTTGATGATAAGCCCAACGAAGATCTATCCTAGACATATATTTCGCTGACCTCAACGCATCTAAAATTTGTCAGGAGTGGAATGGTGTACAAATCTTTTTTCGTCATTGTATTAACTTTCCTGAAGTCTAAACAAAACCAATAGTTACCATCTGGGTTCTTTATATCCACTATCGGATTTAACGAATCACCATTAGATGGTTCTATTATTTTTTCATCTAATAATCTATCCACTTCCTTATACATAAACTCGCGAATTTTTGGGGCACATGATAATAACGCTACTTCATTGGTTCATGACCCTGTGAGTCTTTTTGTGCCTAGTTAAATGAATTGGTCTCAATTCTTTCCCCAGATCTACAATTTTTCTTTTAATCGAGTCTTCTAACTGCACTTATTGTGCTTCGTTAATCGACAATGCTTTTACTTATTACCTCAAAAAATTCTAAATTTTTCTTTTTTATACTTTTACGCGTGTAATATTATCATTTATCACCGCGATATTTCTAAAATTAATCAATTTTAATTTTGATTTTATGACTTGATTTCTTTACGTAAAAACCATTTTCTCTCTATCCAATTTGAATTTATCATCACTTTCATTTTCTAACTGTCTATCTTTATTTTTCGCTTGTGGATTAGTATTTATTTTGTATTCACTCTTTATTTCATTCCTTTCCTTATTTATTTTCCTATTCTCCCTGTTTATGTTTTGATTAGCCCGCTTATCTAATCTATTGACGACCACGCTGGTTCGTGCCAGTATTTTGTCGCTCGCATTTTAGGATTTAGGGTCTGCGGCGCCATGTCCCTGTACTCCCTTTGCCAGCTGACATGCTGGAGGGCTTGAATACGCTTACAAAGCTATATAAGCTATATAAGCAATCATGGACAATGGCCCAGGGATGGTCTTTGAGAAAAAAAAGCCCCAAGCCTTGGCGCGAACAATCGTGCTGAAGATTGAATGGCACCAGGGAGTGCTGTCTCATACGATGTCTCTGGGATACCAAGTCACATCCCAGAGTATGGAGCCCTTACCCTCTTATACGGGGTTCTGCGTGGGCCTACCGTATATTTCCATAGCTATTAAAATTAAACAGTATTTTGTGTGAAGGGAGTTTGGTGGAGAGATAGATGTTACGGACATTTCGCATGAGAACCACAAGTCTGATATGCGATTCCACAAAAAGATGTTGGAGGAGAAATTCGTGATTTAGAAAGTTAAGAGCTGGAGAATATCATAAACAAAATTAAGGTTTTCTGCAAGACGAAGTGAAATATGTTTCTTCTAATTCAGGACGAAATAAATTTGCGCAGTTTACGCTGATGGAATTGCACTCGAACGCAGAATTGACGAGCATGTGGTTCAGTGGTTTCGCACACGACCTTAGTGCCACACTCGGCAAGAAGATCCAGGATGCGAGAGTCTAGTGTCTGATTTTTTCAAATTAATCAATTCTGAATAAATATGTATTCTGGTGTGTGGTGTCGGATTTCTGCTGTCGAGAATCACAATTCTCACCGTTGAAGAATAACACAAATCGATTCAGAAGAAACGTTAATTCTTCTGAATTTTTTTAAAGAAAATATTGTACTATTCTATATTTTCTCATGAACTCATTCGTGAGAATAATTTTCAACGTTGACCACAACGACTGTTCAGATTTATTGCTTGTCAGTTCAGTAATTATTTTGGAACAGTTCAAGTTACTTTACTGAAAAGATATCGATCATTGTCTATAATTCTGAATTCGTTAAAAATGATTAGCTGAAAAGCTACAAGTCAGGCACTGATTTAATTAGTTAGTATTTAACTTATTATTAGTCAAACTCCAGTATAACTTCACTTTTATGTTATGCTGTTTAACTAAGGAATTATTGAAATTATTTTCACTAATGTTTCAGTAACTTTTTCTACTAACAATAAGTTAAAAATTAGACTCGCAGTCAGTTAATTTCATTCAATTAAAGATGCAGGAATTCAACCATAACTTAACTAATGTTTAGTTAGATTTCAATAATTCAGACTTAGATATTGCACCTAATTTTTCTCGTATGCGCATTTCGCAACAAATTCGGTAATTCTTCAAGAAATTTTTTTTCATGTGTATGGAAGCGTCAGTACACTCATCGATATGACTGATATGAATTTGGCATTACTGTATAGTGTCTATGTATCGCTAAAATAAAATATGAAAATTATTTACCCACCTGCAAATAAAGTAGCTTGTCTAGCTGGAGCTTGACCAACAGCTGCTTGACAAACATTGCCCATGTAAACTTCCTGAACTTTCTCTGCAGCAATCCCAGATCGCTGTACAGCGGCCTAAAACGGTTATTATAATATATTGTTACATTTAGGTAAGCACATACCTTACGAGTCCCGGCAGCTCAGGTGATAGCGCGCCAGGCTTCCGAGCAGGAGGCTGGGGTTTCGAACCCTATACTGGTATGAATGGGAATTTTTTTGTATGAACGGGAAACATTGATGCTCGCATCGCCTTGCGGAAGTGGCCTTCACTTAATTCATTCCTGGATTTCGTGACGTCTGTAAGCATCTTTAATCGCACCGATTGATTATCAGTTTTAAAAGTATTTATACAAGGATTTAATGACTTATCGCTGGAACGTTCCGTGATACCTCAGAAACTAATTCTCTGAATATTTCTGGGAAACTTGTTTGGGGCAGGCTTAATTAAAACTGTATAATTTGAAAGAATTAAGATGCATAGTACGGTGATTCGAAAACATAATTTTCGAAAAAATAACGGTGCACCTTGAAATCTCATTTCTAAATCATAGGAGAAAATTAATGCATAAATTTGAAGCGAATCGGAGTATATTTAGTGCTCCCCAAACGCATTAGATCTATTATTATTAGAGAATATTTCTTAAATTGATAGAAGTAATTAATTTTAAATACAGGTCTCTGCATTCCCCTTCTTTGCCCTGTAATTTAAGATGATTTATAAACCACAATATCTTCAAATATTGCCAACAATGAGGAAAATACATGAAATACATTTTTTTCCTCAAATCTAACAGCACATGCGTATTCACCTTGTAATTTTCACAATTTTCATTTATTGCAATTTTTTCTAAAATCAAACTGATAATATATATTGAGTGCCCTTTAAATGATGAATAACTTTCGAAATATTGATTATAGAGAAAATTCTCATGGATGAGAATTGTGCAGATTTACAGAAGAAATATAAAAATATTGGTCTTTATTTGATTCATACTGTCTCCCTTTTACGGATTTAAGAATCTGTATAAAACAATTACATGTTTCCTTATCGGCAATTTTTATGTGGGTAATTATCTACAAACAGGGCACTTTCGTATCCAGGGGATAAATTACCAAAACTATTTATTGTATTGTAGGAGAAATCGGCATGAATGTTAATTATAGTGTTTCACAACATAATCCATAGTAAGAAAATTAATTTTACCACCGCAAATCACAATAAAATAACATTAAGTGTCCGAAAAATGCCTTTGATATATGTCCGCACATGTCCGAGCCATAGTTCACAGCCCAACAGGAAATATATAATGAAATATTTTAAAATGTATGCTTGACGGTCTTAAAACTTATCACAAAAGGTACAATTTCCATCACTAATATTTCAAAATGAGTGTCATATAGACTGCAATATGTACTGAAATATGAGTGTCCACAAAAATAGTTTTATGGTTACGTTGAAACATAAACGGCTATCATTCGATCATTAGAAATAGCTTTTTAGGTTCGATGTTAATGTCAAATTGAAGAAAAAACATCTTACTACTTATTTGCTAAGTTATAATAAAAAAATTAAGAACCTTTATCGCAAACTAATAAAAAGTCCAAGAAAACGTTGTGTATTTTAATCATTTTTCATCGACGTTACTCGTAATAACTTTCATATTTCGAAATGAAACTAAATAAATGAATGATACAAACATAAATTATAGCGGGATAAAACAATTCGACAAATATAATATTTCAACGTTTTGATATTAATTTTTTTTCAATTGTTTTTGTCTCAGATAATTATTGTCCGTCTGGTTCTTTCTTTTTGTTGAAAATTTTATTGAAGTGCCAAATTTATTAAATAATAAGCCTTAACTATAGGAATAAGGAAAATTTAAGATGTCAAAATGCTTCATGAATACTACAAATAAGTTTGCAGCGTGAATACTTTTATAAGATCTTTTTCAGTGCTACTAAAACTAACTTAAATCACGAAATCCACTTTATTCTCTCTTCCATACTCCCCTCTTCGCCTTCGTCACCTGTACACCTCTTTAACACATACAACCATGATTCTTGCTCATCTCTACATACTCTACACAGATTATCCTCTTCATTCATCCAATACCTACATCCTCTTACCCCCTCTCCAATTCTGAATCTCACCACTCTATTCCATTGGTCTCCTTCTTAATCTTTCTCACGCATTCCGGCCCCCTCTCGCTCTTAACCATCCTCTACCAGCTGTTGTACCTTGACTTCGAGATTTCTTCCCATCTTTCCTCTCCTTGCCTTGCTGTCATCTCTTCCTCTATTACCTGCCATTCTCTACCTTTCACTTGCATCCCACATTCAAATTTCCTTTCGTATGTCTATTCCTCCCATTTCAAACGTCCCACGTTACCCTTCCTCTTTTTGTTCATAATCTCCCGCACATATGCTTGAGCAATCTTGCTTCCCTTCCCGCTTATTATTTTCTGTTAAAAATTCCATTTCAGTTGCCAAACCATCATTTGGTCTTGTTCTATATCTTCCCTTAGCATATAACATGGTCAGCTCAAACTCGTCCCAATGACACATCTCAGAAATCTCTCATGCGGACTTTCCTTGCCCTTTTGCTTTTTCTGTTTTCAAATTTCCACTCCATAACTGCTTCGAATGGAAATCCTACGTAGCAATACTCTTCCACCAACTCCACCACCTCGCTATTTATCTTTCATTTGTACTCTACTCTAAACTTTCTATCTCTCAAACACATCATCTTAGTCTTACTCACATTCACCCTTAAATATTTCTCTGTCTCATACTCTGCGAACACTCTTATCATCAGATTATTCCCTCTTTCATCGTCCGCTACTAGAACTACATCGTCTACGTATGCTAATGAATACAGTTTTCCTATTTCCAATAATGTCTCCCCTTCTCTTTTTCTCTCCATCTTCTCTTCCAAGTCTACCAAAGGAAACTAAACAGAAGAGGGCTCAGCGGGCATCCTTGCCTAAGTTCCCTTTCTGTCCAGAATTCCTCCCCTTCTTTTTAATCCTATCTGTACCCTTATCTTAGTCTCTACAAATATCTCCTTCGTCCTGTCTATCAAACCTTAATCTACTCCTCTCTTTTCCATGGCCTTCCATAGCACCCCTCGGCAATAAATAAACTTTCTACAAACAAATTTTTAATTTAAATTTATTAACATGCAAGAATAGTTTAGAATCGCTAATTAATATTAAAAAGATTGCAAAAGATATAAAATAATATTAAATGTGTAAGGTGGTATATATATTCAACATGTGTATACAATTTTCTGATGCCGCCCCCCCCCCTTCAGGACACTCC
>JAUMHM010085869.1:0-11316 GCA_032362435.1 Melikaiella ostensackeni | reverse complement strand
ATATTGAACCTAACTATTATAAGCGTGCCTTTGCGGAAATGGTTTTCATTAAAAAAGAAGGCGAAAACTGTCTCAACGAAGTAACTGATTTAGATCTTTTGAATGAATCTTATAACATGATTTTAGATTCTTCATGTTGAAGTCCACTTCTATAACGCGTCTGATTAAATCTTTCTACATTTTTCTATTATTTTATACCACTTCGACTTTTATATTACTTCGATTTTCATATCATTTGATTGTAACAAAATTATTATTATTTAATCACATAGATTTTATATATAGTGTTGCTGGTTCCTACGCCTATGATCTTTTAGAAGGTTTACTACGCATGCGGCAAGGTATCATTCTACAAACTAATGTTCCCATTATAACGGTTAATTAATAAAAACCAAAAAACTTGAAAAACTGATTTTTTGTTAATTAAAATTATCAAAATTAGTTAAAAATTAAAATCCATAGTTGATTTTGTAGCCACTGTCATACCAAATCTAAATCACTTCGGTTTTTTTGCTTCATATAAGCCGTTGCCGAGATATCGTGTGGGAGCCGACCTGCCTCCAAATTATGGCGTTACCTTCAACTACTGATTTCCTATATAAAAATTTGAAAAAATGAATAAAATTTTTTTTTTATATTTTAGGACTTTATTTATCATACCTAACAATTTTTATACCCATATCTTTCATAGTATGCTCACAAAAAATTTCCGAAAATAGCATATTTTTTTGGCCTACGAACTAGACTACACCCTTAAGATGGAGGCGGAGGGTGCATACTCTGCCATCCCTATAATTTTAATTTTACTATTATTTGACAAATTTTAAGCTTAATATAACTGATTATTAACTGATATCTACATACATCTTCATCATAACAGGTAAATTTACACTATTTTATCAGAAACTTTAATAGACTTTACAACACAGCATCATTCTCCTAAATACGTATTAATTTCATTTTTAAAATTATAATTTACATTTCCTATTTATCTTTGAAAAAATGAGCATTCCTTATAATATTAAAAACATTTTTCAATATGTCTTAAAATTTTTCGATTTTGTAATTTATTATTCCATTGATTTTTAGTAAGTTGTCTCATATTCCTATATAATATGTATCGAATTTATACATATCTCATAACAGACAAACTGATGAGGGAATCGGTCCGATTCCGAAACGTTGTTATTAATTTGTACAATACTGATTGAATAGTCAGGAAGAAGTCGAAGAAATAAGGTTTTTTCATTACAAATTTCAATTCTTATTTCCTAGGCATTAAAAGCAAGAACATTTACATCCTGAAGTATTTTTCATAGTGAAAAGCGACTAAAAAATAGTTCGGTCGGGGAAAAAGATTTTAAATAAATAATTTGTTTCATGGAAAATAATATTTTCTGGTTTGAAAGAGACTTTGTAATAAAATCGATCTTATCGCACGATAATGTATTTACCTCATGCTTCGCGCTCGGTCATTGTTCTCCCCCACGTTTGTGCCTAGAACCGTAATTTGGTAATTGTGAATTCTCTTTTGTTAAAACACCTTCGGGTTTAACGAATACATTCTCATCAGGTGTCTGGTGCTTCGCACTCGATTAAAGTATATCCCAGGAACAAAAATGTCTTTACTATGTTGAAACCTATTATATTAAATGTATGATATATTAATTTTGTACTACCACCTGGGACGGCTTACTTAGATATTGCACAATAAAGTACACATTTTATTCTTTTTCATTATTTTTAGGTTTATTCCTTATTTTGCATTAATCATTATTCGCAATAACTCATGGCTAAAAACCCTAAATATTGGTGTCAGAAAGCTCGCTAATGAACAGACAGACCGGCTGACCAACAGGCCGACATTTTCGTCTCAAAACGTCGAGAATTGATTCGTAGAAAAGTTGAATTTTCAGTTCTCTCAGTTTTTATTTCATGGCTAAAACCATAAGTATTGGCGGTAGAAGGCAAGCTAACGGAATTGCCCTGTCGTTTTAGACCACAAAACAGTGTGCAAAAGAAATTTAAATTCTAAGATTCCTTCGAAAGTTATTGCGTCGTCAGACTACTGTACATATAAACAGACGGACTGTACAGACAGATGGACATTATCGTATACCCCGTTTTTTCTGACACAGGGGATCTTGAAACGTCGCTATATTATGTGAACCTTTAAATCAATCGGTGGGTCTACCTTTACTGTTAAATGAATCAGAGATTGATTCAACAGAGGGTCTTTTAGTACAAACCTAATGGAATGAGTGAAACAGTTATGGAGTTAAGTTCTTATTTATTGAATACAAAAATTAGGTCAGCTCGGAAAAGATTTTTAAAGAGAATAAGTTTTTAAATCTTGAGTTGAGTTGAGGCACAGAAGATGAGAATCCTTATTCGTTCAATGAGAGAATGCGGGTCCTTTGAACAGAACAAGCATAGTTACCTTCTCATTGAATAGTATTTCACGCTTTTGATAAAAGACTGTGACTTACCTTCAAGTTTGTTGAATAAATACGTTGGTGCGGAATTCCGAGAGAATATTTCCTTGAATGACCAGGGGGTTGACTGGTACCACACAGTAGTTCCAAAAGATGGGTTGAGATAGATCAGCACAAAGCGTTGCGTAAATGCAGGTTTGAGTGAAAGCAATTTCCGACGATGTTACTTCAGGAACAAACTGGATTTTTAGGAGCACACTAGTTGGATGCGGTAGGTGACAAAGTTAACTGGAAGAGATGACAATGCTGTAACAATAGCCAGTCCCTTATATAGGAAACAAACTCATTAAACATGGCGTACTCGGTGGACAGCCCCCCCCCCCTTGGGGCTGACCGTTGTGGTTGATTTCCTACTTTCATTTGTCAAAAAAAGGTCATTCGTTTGCCGCTCTAATATTTATGTTCAACATGGTGTCCCTTGTTCGATTCCATTTTCCATTCTTGAATGACGTAAATGGAGCTGATAGTATGGGGGAAAGTCGTATTCCTCCCTCATTTTCTCTAGTTTACTACCTTTTCGAACGGAGGGTGGACCGTAGAGTTTCACCTTGCCTATCCATGACAATAGTACCTACTACTCCAATGATGAGCCACACTTTCTATTTGTCTATTTCGATCCCTCGGAAGGGGCCTGTCTACAATTCCTATTTAAATTTCAAAGAAGTTGATACATAATTAAACATCAACTGGAATCTAAGACTACAATATATAATTTGAAGATACGCGGTTTCATGTTATACGCGGAGAAAGGGCAGTGAAAATTATTTGATTTTTTAAATTATTTAAACTTTCTTTCTCTTATGTATCGAAGGTATTAGAAATTGTATACTGGGCAAAAAGTACTAGCCTAAATTAAATATCGACGCATTCATAGATATAAATTTACTTATTATTTTTCGAGGTAATTATCCACTGTGCGCAAACGCTTGAATATTTGACGTTTCACAAGCATGACACATACTTACATACTATCGAGGAAAACCTACACGAAATTACAATAAATGCTATTCTAAAAGAAAAATCATTAATAATTATACTACAGCTGAGATTGGCGTAGACATTAAGACATAATATATTGACTAGATGATTTACATACTTTTTTTCTAAGAAAACATTTTTTTGTTGAATTTTGATAGTTTTTTATAGACTTTGTAAATTTTTATAGATTTTGTTCTATTTCAAACATGAATATCAATTATTGGGTTTTTAAGATTACAATTTTTATGAATTTGCATGAATTATGTGCTAAGTTTTTAATTCAGGAAGTCTAGAATACAGAACCGATCATTACAATCACTCAAATTCATACTGACCTATTTTACACTTGACATTCAAAATTAAGTCTAAATATTTATCATACATAACTCTTTAAGTATTGAGAAAAAAAATGTCTTCACAATAAAATTAATTTTTTTCTCTACTCGCTTTCTGCTTTCAATTGGTCGCATCACTCCCTCCCTCCTTACTTGAAAAATGGGGGTTGAAGAATTCACGCATTTTTTTAGCTAATTAAATTGGAAGGCTGGTCATGTGCCAAGAATTTACAGCCCTATATGTGCGTATCTATCATAAGGATATCTTTATATAATAATTTTGATCACATATCTTAACTTATTCTTCAAAGTTTTCATTTCGTCTAGGCCCGTTACAATACTGTGCGGTGCGTTATCGTGAGAATCATCTTTGACAAGAATTTGTCTATTTAAATAATCTAATGCGCCCATCAAAATTTTGTGCAATTTCGCGTTCTGCTTCTACTTCTACTTCTAATTCCTCTCGGTAGTCATATTTTGTATGTTTAATCAGCAGGATTTTTTCTGTAGCGCAGTGTTTCTCTTTGACTTCAGAATTCCCTACTGCAGTGGATGTAATTACTCCTGAGCCCTTTCTTGTGGAACAAGTAGCTCGGAATAGTAGATCATTCAATCTAGAGTCCTGAACATAGAAGTCCGGTTCTTGGAAATCATATTTTATGCTCAGTTATTGAGTGTCAGAAGTGGAGTGTTATTCGCTTCTTCCATGTCTGTAACGAAAGTTGCGATCTTTGTTACAAGGTTGCCTCAAAGATAGAAACTTTTAAGAAGTGATATGAATTTATTTTTAACCTGGATATGAATGTATTTTTAACCTGAGAAAACGAAAAGGTAAGTATAACTTTTAATATTTACTTATAATTTGCTATAAAATACGTTAATTCAATACAATTCAATTCTGTCTTCTGAATCCGAGGAGAAAAACTTCCAAATATCTTGTAATCAGAATATCTATATGTTTAGATATTATTGAAAATGGAAGATCATAATGTGCTTTGTTCGCTCGCAAATCCTAAGAATAATGTTAAATACAAAATTATCATTAGAATTTAGAAGATAGTTGGATAGGGATGCCAAAGAGCAAGGGTAGGCGACACGCAGTTATTGAAAAAAATATATGGGCATTCGAGAGTCTGTGGAAGGGTGTTTTGAAATATAGAAAAGGTACACGATTACGACTTCTAGGATTGGCACCTGAGGTTAAGCGTAGGTGTGTCCTAAAAAGACTGACCAGAATTTGTCATCTTTCAAATTTCATGTTTTTCCCAGCGGATGGAAAGGGGAAAAAATGGAAATGGGAGAATGAAAAGTTAATGGTCTAGTTCGTTTTGATCTTTCTGATTATTGGGACTTAGTGCTGCTGAATTTTTTGTGATATTTGTTTCAATTTTATTTCTTAAACCGAACAAAATTTTTAAAAAATTAAAATGAGTGATCGCGAACCGTGTAGTTCTGTCGAGAATGGTTTGAGTGTCAAGAAGAAGGCCGAGATAAGTGTTCTGGGAGCGCAAAACGAGGCGATTATATGCTCGGATATTTGAGCCGGGACATTATAACTTAAATATGACTTTAACAATTAATGGATATAGTTTTATGGTGACAGACCTCTGGCACTTCCAATCTCCAACCAGGAAACATGCAATAGAGTTAGAATTGGCTCATGAATTGCGCAGATGAGAAATTTTCGGTCTTTTTTATATGCTCGGTGCTTTTTGCCGTTAACGCGAGGGGCTCCCCCACACGATAAGAAACACGCATAATTGTCCTTTCTTATTGATAATTGATCCCGGCATTCGACTATGTTTGGGTATTGATTTTCCTTTTATATTGAGGGCGGGTCTAGGGGTGTGGTTTCCTTGTACCCTATATTGACTGCATTCTGGAGGTCTTCATGTTGTGACATTTTTTCGGTCATCGCTTCTCCGTCTTGAAAACTAATTTCTTGAGAGTTTTGATTTTCTTTAAAATCAGATTTTTCTTCGTCACTGCTGTTAATATAATTATTTTCGTTTATACTGTTGCTTCGAAGTCCTGGTCTTTTTCCTTTGGTGAAAAATCAGGGTGATTTTCTTAGGCCTACCCCGTTTTCTTGATTCTGTTTGTGGTGAATGGGTATTCCTTGGGTAGAACTCTTTATTCGGCCTGCTGTGTTGTCTTTTTAACGGGTTTCGAGGTCCTTCCTCAGAGGCAGGTTTATTATCTACTTTGGGTTCTTGTTGCCTTGCTTTCCCTCTAGCGAGCTTCGCGTAAAATTTTTCTTTAAATAGATCTCTGTTTCTTTCGGAAAAGGGTTTAACAAAAATATCTGAAAAAGCTATCAAAATGCACTGTATGATTTGCGACACTTTCATTTTGATAGTTTTCATTTTGGATTGTTTCAAATCGATTTTACTTCTATCTCTGTTAAGATTTTTCAAAACTTCATTAATTATTTCCTTTTCGCAAAAGGTAAAATTGTGGGATGTTGAAGGCATAGTTACACTATCTCCATTTTAACACGCAGGTATAATCACAATATAAATCTATTGGTTCTTCTTCGTCCGATTCATCGCTTAGATCCTCCTTTTCAATGAAATTAACTGAATTCCTAGATAATGCGGTATGGGCGAAAATGTTTAACAAAATCAACAATAGCAAGCGCTTCCTTTTCGTAAGTATCGAATTTTTTTCGTCATCACTCAAAGCACGAGATCTATATGCAATTGGATCATCCTTGCCTATTTGGCCTTGAAATAAAAGACTCCCTATTGCGTAACCTGACGCGTCAGTTGAGAGGAGGAATGATTGAGTAAGATCAGAACGCGCCAGAATGGTCTGCTCACACGATCTCTGTTTAAAGGTTTCGAAGGCCTCCTGCTGTTCGTCACTCCATTCAAACCGGACGTCTTTTTTCAGAAGTCGATAACGTGACCCAAATAATTTACTTCTGGTCTCAGGAATTCACATTTATCAGGCTGTAATTTTACATTAGCTGATCTCAAACGGTTCATTAGTTTATTGAATTTTTCTTCATGTTCTTCGAGGCTGTCCGCATAAATAACGATGTCGTCAAGATACACGAATAATTCGTTACCTTGTGGACCGGTAAGGACTATGTCCATTAACCTTTGGAATGTATCTCGTTTCTTTTTCTAAATTTTTTATATTCACAAAAATGATTGATATTGTTCTTGCTGGTACCGGTATAAATTCTTGTGATTCAAAAGGGTGAAATCAATTGTCAATTTCTATTCGTTTTCTCACATATTTAATACGCTCATCGTTCTTTTTGAAAAATTCTGTTCCAAGTGCTCCATCATAATCGATTGGTATGCTATTGGGAATTAAATTAAATATTGTGGGGTGACCGAAATTTTTTATTTCTACCTGACCTACGGTAAATACGGGGTGATCATTGATCCCTGTAAGTCGTAGACGTTCCCCTTCACTCACGTAAACCCCTGACTGGACAGCTGCTTCTTTCAGCAGGTTCGGACTAGCCCCTGTATCGAGCTTCATGCATGCTGGGCTAAACAATCCTACTGTTTGTAAAGTAATGTGTGGTATTGTACTACTTATCGCAAAATCTTCCTGCTCTGTATTTTACTGCTAGTTTTTCTCAAAGTCAACCTTTTCTTTCCGAATCTCGCGTACGTTCAATTCATGCTTGGATTTTTCTAATTTTAATTTTCTTTCTGGTGCATTTAATTCATACTCGTATTTGGGTCTTCTTGCATTATTTGTTTCTCTTACAGTGCATTCTCTCAAGATATGACCAGGTTTTTTGCAATAATTACAAATTACATTTTGCGAGTCAACCGAAGGATTTGCATTTTTTCAAAAATTTTGAAGAATATACTGATTTTATAAATTTCCCGACTTTTTGTTTTGAAAATTTTTTGGATTTTGGTTTAGAAAATTTCTCGAATTTTGATTTTGTTGGTAATTTCGTTGATTTGAAAAATTTGGTCGATTTTGGAAGTTTGGTTCATTCTGAAGGTTTTCTTGATTTTGGTAGTTCCCAAAACTTCCATTATTCTGGAAATTTGGTCGATTTGAAAATTTTGGTTGAAAATTTTGAAATTTTTGCCTATTTGGGAAATTTTGTCTGTTTTGGAAGTTTTTATTAATTTGAAAATTTCTCGGGGTTGGTGAATTAAATTGACGCTGAGGATTTTGAGTAGTAGATTGTTTAAAATTTGAATATCCAGGATTTGGAAAATTTTGACCCAGTTTTCGACATAATGGTGCTGTATGGCCCTTATTTCCGCAAATTTGACAATTAACAGTATTTTCCTGAGCTAAATTTACACAGTTTTTTCGTGTTTTGTCGCTTGAAATATTTACACTGTCCTGATCTTTTCTATGATTTTCCCTCAATAAATAGGATGCATTTAATTCTCTTTCAGCCTCAAGGGCTGCAGTGGTTGCATCACGAAGAGTTTCTGTGGGTCTTATTCTTACTTCTATTTCTGGTCTCAAACCTCGAGTGAAACAATCAGACAAATCATGTTCTAAACCTGTTCTAAGAACTTCACCAATTACTTCATTATTATTCATTTTATGGGTATCAATAATTTTGTCCGCGATCTCCTTGATTCTGTTCGCATATGAGAAGACGTTTTTCTGTTCCCACATAAAAATACTTTCTAACTCGCCCTGTAACTGATACACTGATTTTTCGGGTGGAAAAACGTTTTTAATTTGTTAATTAATACTTCTAGATTTGCAAAAAGCTGCCGTGAATGCATTTTCACGTTTCTCCCGTGCCTACCTCGCAATAATTTTACTAAATTTCCTTCAGCCGTTTCGACCCCGTCGCGTAATGAAACTGTTTGGTTATTCGGGACATGAATATATTGCAGTGGCGGGGCAGCATTATTTGGAGTCGAATCAGTTCCGAACATCATAGTAAAATTGTTATTTTAGTTATTTTCAATTTGAGTGTTTGGACCGCGGTTAATTTTTATATCACTTTTCACTGGGGTTGAAACTCCTTCTTCGGCTTTTAACACGTCTTCAAGATCACTGTTTCTTTTCTCAATTTCGGCTATTACTTCATTTTCATCTATTAATTTATTTTCATCCGTCATTTTATTTTCATCCGCAATTCTATTTTCTTCTGTATTTTCGGGTTTTAATGTTTTGTCAAATTTATGCACAACTGTAGAATTTATAGCACTGTTTTCCAGATCGAAATTGGAAATTGTAAAATTATAATCACTCGCGTTCTCATCTTACTTAGGACATTGTGTTACTATTGAATGGTTAAATTCACTGGTTTCTACATCAGATCCGAACTTCTTCAGCCAATGCCTCGTTTGTCAGAGTCTGACCTCGCGTTACAACTTCAAGATCAATATTATCTGTCTTAATCTAACAGATTCATGCCTTCTGGTTCTCTTTTTTTCTAAATGTTTACTTCTTTCGAAAAGGATATAAAATTAATCTCGCTCATTCACCGGCTTTTTGTACTGAGGCCGATGCACCAAAAAGTATAAAGTATGTTACGTCAAAAACGTAACACGCTATATTATGTGAACCTTTAAATCAATCGGTGGGTTTACCTTTGCTGTTGAATGAATCAGAGATTGATTCAACAGAGGGTCCCTTAGTACAAACCTAATGAAATGAGTGAAACAATTATAAAGATAAGTTCTTATTTATAAAATACAAAAATTGGGTCAGCTCGGGAAAGATTTGTAAAGAGAATAAGAAAGTTTTTTGAATCTTTAGTCACGTTGAGGCCCAGAAGACGAGAATCCTTATTCGTTCAATGAGAGAAGGTGGGTCCTTTGAACAGAACAAACATAGTTACCTTCTCATGGAATATTATTTCAAGCTGACATGTTTATTGTATTTTTTTTAGATTATTTCGTTCATAGTGTTGGAACCACACCGATCGGTGTGTCGTTCACAGTGTTAGTACCACACCAATCAGTGTGTCGGTTATGGTATTAGTACGAAACCAATTTACTTTTATAGCGATGCTGTTTCATATGATATTTACTTCACTCGGCTAAATTATCGCAACTATTGATTCGTTAAATATAAAGTTACATGACATAACAAGAATATAAAAATACAGCGGGCAAATTGACCGTATCAACAACATTATTTTTTTATCACTGAACAAATTACTTTAATAAACTCATTGTTGATCAAACTTAATCCAACTAGACTCAGACAATATGAAAATTTAATTTATTTGTTCTAAGCAATTCATTTAAACCAAAACTCCGGTGTGATATTTTATTTTAGAAAAAAGTTATTTTGTAATAAAATCGATCTTATTTATTATTAGAATGATATTCAGTAATTTTAACAAAAAACACTTTGAAATCCATTCAGAATTCACGTCTGTAGATAATTATGAACAGTAAATTCCTAAATCAAACAACTGTGCATAGTAAGACACAGGATAATTATTTTGTAGTAATATTTCATAAGATTTCACATAGAATAATTTCGAGCAAAATTTCCAGCTTCGGAATTTAATTTTGATTCAAAAAGCAATCTGACGATTATTTACATTTTATGCTTAAATTGAATGTATATAATGACGAAGATGAATTGTTGAGGCTCATGTGAGAGTTTCGTTTCATCTGTTGAAAGCCGAAACGTATTATAGCACACACTTGATATGCTATATTTCATTTATTTTTATTTCTGTGAAACTCTGATTTAAAAAGAGTTGAAATTTGCGAGTTCTATTTTGACTGATTTGACACAAATGTGAATAACGAAAATTTTATACATAAAAAAGTAAAAGATTCAAAAATAGCATATTAAACTCAATTAGGTACTAAATCAATATCAGAAATAAATCAAAAGATTGGTCTGATGGAATGGTTCATACAAAGATCGAGAATGGCATATCAGTTGAATAATGCGATAGTATATTTTACGACATAAATTTTAAAATCAAGTAAATAGTCATCCAGAGACATACGGATGGTGTCGTTCATTCAAACACATACAGCGAATAAAATATAAGTTCAAACTTTCAGAAATATTAAAACACTCACACTCACCAATTTAATTCATCACGGAGAAACATCACTAATTACAATGAGATAGCAACGCTCATGACAAAAATCAAAGAACACGAGTAAATTTGCATATCACACAAAATAAAAAAGAATTTAGATTCGAACACGCAATCATCAATATTTGATAACAAAGCTCCACAAAAACAAATTGTCAGCCCCAGAAACCAGAATGGGCATACCCTACGTTTTTGAGGTCGCTGAATCCGAATGCGGAGTCGGTTTGGCTCCACTAGTCACATTTTGTCCCTCACCTCAAAAAATATGGAAAATCGCTGATTTCAAGTGAAACATGATTCCCGTCTATGAAAAGTGGTCATATTCTATGTTTTCGAGGTCTCTGAGTACGAATCCGGAGTCGTTGTGGTTTTATGACGTCCCCTCGTCCGATTTCTCGCTTAGCGGAAATTGAAAGCTAGTCAAAAATCAGTTGATGCCGTCGACAGCATTATGCAAATAACAACCGTGCGAACCAGCATT
>JAUMHM010085868.1:0-11317 GCA_032362435.1 Melikaiella ostensackeni | reverse complement strand
CCAGAAGTACAATTGGTATATCGTGAAAAGCTGAATAAATACTTAGAATATCATGAAGAAGACTGGAAGACTGAATTCAACAATAAAAATGTAGAGGGTTCATGGATAATATTACGGGATAGCATTTTCAACAGTGCATCTGAAGTGTGCGGTACTGCGGTTGTAGGAAGAAGGGCTGTAGATGCTTGGTGGAATGATGAAATCCGCATGGCTTCGTTTACAGGGGTGGCGGAGTTTGCATGGATTGTACGGAGCACTTCATGCACTAGACCGGAGAGTGTATGGAATTCCATACACTAAAACGAAGAAGATTTTTTCCTATTTAGAGGGATCACAGTGGTTTAGCAGTTCAATTGTAGGAAAGATAGGTGATTATCTTCTTTTTGAAAAAGGAGATTTTTTTTCTTTTCTTTTTTGTGTTTTTTGATTGGAAGAACGAATGTATCGCTGGATTCTTTATATCAAATATTAATCGAAAATTTGAAAAATATTCAAGAAAAATTTAAAGTGAAAATAAAAACATGCATAACAAAACACCGAGATATTAAGTTTCTGAATCCGCGTAAGCAGAGTTTGATGTAAAAAAGTTAGCCGACTCCGGGAAAATCGACTGAGAATTTTTTGATTAAAATTTCGTAGGTTTTCAAAATTGGTTTTGGATAGCGATTAAAAAAAGAATTTCTAATGTTTTGCAAAAATAGAAACCTGCTCCCGAGTTGTATCAATCATAAGTGAATAACCAAGATTATTACTACGTTAAATTTTTTTATTAAATTCCATAAAAAATTTTGTTTCATTATTGTATAAAAAATTATATTTCGGAAAAGTCCTTTTACCACAATGTGAATTTGATTTCTTAAGAATTTGTTATGAAATAAACCCATCTTCGACCAAAATGTTGGTTATCTAGTTGTGTACTGCCACCCTCCATTTGTTATTTGGTGTTTAAAATTTTTTTATTAAAAATCATGCATGCTCATTGCGGATCCTTTGAAATTTGATGTTTAAAATTGAAGAGTTTCTACACTTTTTACATTAATAAAAGAGCTTTGAATTTGTAAGCTTTTTTTTTAAACTGAAGCGCCTGGAATATGAAAGCTTTTGAGTCAAAGGTTTATTCAAAGGTTTGCAAATTTGGTAGTTTTTCAGCCTTTAGATCCTCCAGAAACTCACCCTCAAAAAAATTAAGAACATATTATTGTGTGGACATTATACATTTATATTGATTGCAAAAGTTGAACTTGAAGTTTCGGAATTAAAATATTTCAGGCTAACTCAGACATAAAAATATTATTGGAGGTATTTTTATATATTATTAAAATTTATTAAAATTTGAAAGTTTTCAAATTTGAAAGCTTCTACATTTCGGAGCTTTTGAATCTTTCACAAATTGCGAGATAAAATAATTATTTGGTAAATGTCTTTAAATTTGAATAGTTTCAAACTAAATTTCCTTCAAATTTTCTACTTTTCCAAGATGCGGATCCTTTCAAATCGGAAATTTTAAAGTCTCTACATTTTTGTATTAGTTGAATTTGTAAGTTTTTCTTAACGGAAGTTGGGTTCTTAATTTAGTTCTTCAATTTTTAATCTTTTTAGTCAGAAATCTTTCAAATTTTAACGCACATAGTTGAAGCGCAAAGACTTTCGAATTTCGTTGTTTTCCAATTGACAAATTTTGTAGTTTTAAGAAAATTCATTCAAATTCTAGAGCTTTAACAAATAATCTCTTTCAAATTGGGAACTTGAAAAATTACTTGGTAAAGACACTGAATTTGAATTGTTTCAAACTGAATTTCCTCTAATTTTTCTATTTTTTTTTTTTTTGAGGTACGGATCCTTTCAAATTCAAAATTTTTAATTGAAGAGTTTCTCGATTTTCTTTATCAATTTGAGAGCTTCAAATCTGTAAGTTTTTTTTTCAATTGGAGCCCTTGGAATCTAATAGCTCTTGAATTATTGAATGGGTTCTAAATTTCGTTTTTCAATTTTCAAACTTTTTGATTAAAACATTCTCAAATTATAACGTAGTTTAATCAAAAACTCTCAAATTTGGTGGGTTTTCAGCCTTTGGATCCTCGAGTAACTTACCCTCAAAAAAATTAGTAAACATTATTATTATGTGGATATTATACATTTTTATTCATTGAAAAAAATGTTAAATTTAAAGTTTAGAAATTCGAAATTTAAGGCTAACTCAGACAAAGAAATATTATTTGAGGTATTCTTATTACACAGAAGTTTTTAAATATTTCTCAAATTGCAAGTTAAAAGGATTATTTGGTAAAGGGCTTTAAATTTGAATAAATTCAAATTGAATTTTCTCTAAATTTTCGAATTTTTTCAAATGCGGATTTTTATATAGCTACAGAAGTATACATAGTGGCACGCATTCTTGAATATTATAGGTTTCTATGTGAAAAATAATTTGCAACTTCAAGAAAAAGAGGGGGGGGGGAATGGCTCAAATCCTGAAATATACAGAGTATATCGGATTTTGAGAAAAAAAATGGGAAAACAGGGGAATAGGGGACTGACTTTGATATTTATTATATTATTGAAATGATTGAAACTTTATTGACCAATAAAATTGTTCGAATCCTCCCCCCCCCCTTCCGGTCAAAGAAGAAACTCCATACACTGGAAAATTTTACTCTGCCGGCCCTGCACGTTTCTTGTATGAATTTGAAGCAACGGCAAACTTCCAGTGAGAAAGATGTTGACCAAGTTTCAAAGAAGTTTTCTGAAAATATTCAGCTCAATCTTTTCAATGGTAAAAAAATTATGAATGTTGCAAATTGCAAGCGGCAATCTTGACGCCACCCTGTGCAAGTGTCTTATCACCTACGAACGTGTTGCAGCGAACGATATGAAGGATCCAAAAATATACTGTAAATAAAGCAAAACACCAGTAAATGCATTATTTTTCAGAATAGCTACAAAAGTATTATTTTTGAGATTGGTTTACTGTAGTTGATACCCTATTAATTCAAGAAAGAATCTCGAAATAAACCGAGAAAGAAAAAGAAATAGACATGAAGAGTTATGGATTAAAAATAGGAAGAAATGTTCCCGAAATCAGGTACGATTGGAAAACGTTAATAAAAATTTTAAATGAACTTTGATTATAAATGTGATATTTTAGGACTTTTTTTTATTCTTGATTTCTTAAATAATTCTTTTCTTGAATTATTTATAGATAGCCTGAAGTAATTTCTGTTATTTTTTAATGGAGAAGTTTATTGCATGATTTATTATTATTTCAGGGAAAAAGAATAAATTCCAAAGTTCAAAAATAAAAAAGACGGTGTTAGAGATATTATAATCACAGAGAGTTCTTTCAAACCTATTGAATCCTGATGTGGAGAAAAATGTTACCAAAAAATTTCAAGTCTTCAACAAGAAAAAGTACATACAAACTTTTGGGATCTCGGGAAGTATTATGAACGAAATTTGCTTCTCAGTGGAATGATAAAATGCGCGCGAAGCGTAGAGCTTTGTTTCGAACGTGGTTATACACGTGCAAACTGAAGATACGCTGTAGAATGGTAGAGTCGGTCCCCAGCGGAGAGGGGGAACGGCCACCCCACTCCTCTCCACTTTGCATTCAAAATTTTTCATACAGAATTCTGTTTTCTACAAGTTTTAATCCAAACTTTTTCATGTATCTTTGACCGTTATCGAGGAAAATCGAATTTTTAGATTTTGTTGGTCATTTTCGAAAGACCCCGGCGTCGGTGAGATTTCAAATTCAGGGGGGTTGATTGCAAGGATCTTACGGGCTTTCTTGCAAAAATTCACCCTTGTGGGTCATTTTCACCGCAAAAAGCTTATTTGACTGGACTATATATCAAGAATAGAAATGATGTTTTAAACCAGCTTTTCCTGAAGCATTATTTACTAGATCTTCCATTTCTTTAACTGGACTTTCTAAGCCTCTCATGACAATTTCAGCTAAAACATGCAAGAAAACAGAACCTATTGATGTTTCAAATTTTTCTTTATAAAAATTTCCGTCGATCGTTCGGCCGGATTATTACTGTTGCTTGGCCACTCGGCCAACTCTGGCGAATACTACCTGAAACCCTTTTTTCTATCTTTAACCTCTTTTTCGCTAAAAGATTCTCCTTTCTACTTTTCGTTTCATCCCTACTTTTTTGCAAAATAGATCCTACAGACCTACAGTGAGTTCAGTTTTGGATTCAGTGAGTTCAGTATTGAATTCGGAGTGAATAACTCCTCAAACATTTACATTATTTACAGCTTGCATTTTCTTAATTCAAAAGTCTTAAACCATGTTTCAGTTGGAACTTACTCAACTGTGAATACATTCACAATGCAATAGTGCAAATTTAAACTTTTTCATTCGAAAATGTGGAAATTAACCGTCAAGATTTCACTTCAAAATTTGATTCATTTTTATACAGATCAAATTTCTTCAAACTTTTTTTGGCCAACTTTAACAGTTTGTAACGTATAAAGAAAAGTTTTCACAGTAATGGTAATAAGTTGTTGTCGTTCTACAGAGACACCATTATATAAAGAGACCACAAACTTCGAGTTTTGGATAAAATTTTGGAACTTTTCTAATTCATTTCTTTCGCTATTTTCTTATGTGCATATTCTGTGGTGATGATGAATTTTCAATAATTAATGGCAAGAAATGAAAAGTGAAAAATAATTGATAAATATTATTCAAATATTCGATAAATATTCTCTATTTATTTTTTTATCTTATCTATTTCATTTAGATTAAAATTTTTTAAACTATCGAATAAACTAAAAGAATGGGATTTATTATACAATCGACTTTTCCTCGTTTTAAAATTGAGCTCAGGAAGTAAAGTCAAATTTAGTAGCAAATTCTAATTTTTTATCTCATTAATTTTTTTTTTCATTCGTGCTTATATAAAGAAAACATTCCGTAGGTTTGAGCTGGCCAAATCTTCTCTGTGGCTACGAGAGTTTTTTTCGAAGAATTGATTTTTGAAATATTTCTTCTCAACGATGCAAGAAAAATATGCTTACAAAATATTTTGGTCCGAAATTTGTGGATATTTCAGTCTTTTCTACCTATCAAAATACACTAGAAAAAATGTACAAGTCAAAATAATCAAAAACGGAAAGGAAACGAGTTTTGCAAATAGTCATCTTGTGGGTTTTAAAATTAAAGGGTGCACTCAGAAAAAAGATTCTTCGATTCAGTAAAAATTTATTTGAATCGAAGAAAAATTTCGTTGGCTCTCAGTCAAAGAAAAGTTTCTTTGATTCAAAGAAATTCATTTGGTTCGAAGAAATTGTTTTTTTGTTCTAATAAAAAATTTTCTCTATTTGGAAATGGTTTTATTCATAATGGAAGAAATCATGTCAATGAAGCTGCTTCTTTGATTTTAAACAAATATTTTTCTGAGGGTGGCAGTGCAGAAATAGATAACCAAAAATGAAAATTTTTCAAAAGAGCAAAAAACATTCTGTAAAACTGTAATCGCCATTTAAAAATAAAACAAGCTTCCACTTCCGACCAGATGTGGTGCTAAACTGAGTGAAAAAATATTTAATTGAAAAGAGTTATCTAGGCTCAAGGAAATGGATGTTAAATTTGCCAATCTGAAAGTGACACACCTAATATTTGAGCAGGCTTAGCTGCAGACTGTGATAAAAAATTTAATTTTTAGTAATAAAAAAATTAAAACATGATCCCGCGATAACAGATTTGCATTTGCGGGTAAACAAGGTGTTATGTAAAAAAAGTTAGCCAATACAGAGCAAATGGACCGACAATTTTAAGACTCAAATTTCACAGGTTTTCAAAATCGGTTTTGGGTAGCGATTAATAATCAAATTTTTAATTTTTTACAAAAAGAAAGACTTGCTCCCGGGATTTGGGAATGCTGGATGAGAATCAAAATAGTTTGATCAAAAAAATATATTCTTTTCCGTGAAAATCAAAATTGAAGATCGCAATATCATTTTTTTTCCCATAAAACATTTTCCATTAAACAGAAATTTTTTGCTAAAAATCCGAAATAAATGAGAAAAAATTTTTTTTTCATTAAATGATAATAAGGGGTCGTCCATTTAATACGTCACACGTTTTTGGCTCATTTTAGAACCCCCCATGTCACATGTTGTCACAAAATTTGACACCACCCTCCCCCCTAGACAGCTGCCTGATCACCAATTTCTTCCAATCTCTGCAAAATTTATGATGAAAATAAACAGAATACAAAAATTGTTTCTGATAAGCTCATCTTGTTTTTTCTTCTTCTTTTATCCCTTAATCCATTGTACATGAAGAAGTGACCTTTTCCTTACTGATCTTTAGTAAACGTCAAAATCACAACCTTTTTAACACTCACTTCGTATTGTCAATAAGTTTGTTCATGTCTATTATTTAATTTTAATATTCATAAAAACTGGTCAAGACACTCAAGCTTGACTTTTTTAATTTTTACGTTTAAGTTTTCTGAACACTCAATCAAAAGTGAAAGACTGTGAATACTAATGTGCTGTAGAAAAATTCCGAAGCTTCGGCTCGTCAACACCACAACTGAATTGTTTGGAATAACGAGAAATACTGAACATATTCTTACAACAGAAATCAGAAACGTCCCTTTCCTTATGCTGCATTCTTTTTTGGTTAGTAAATGAGAGTGCATAGCTCGTGAATCCCATATGTTGTCGAAATCTGTTATTTTCTTTTGGAAGTATTTCATCAATTTTAGAGAAGAACTCTCTTGGTCTCATAGTTAATCTTTCTATTTATATTATTTATTATTCTTTTCCCAAATATAAAATTTGACAGAAAGGAAAAATAACAAATTTTTTCCAAAACTCTTTTTTCTACAGTTCTAAATCGGTAATTAGAGATCATTGCAAATGTAGATATTAAAAAGGATCGTTATCGAAATGAAAAATTTAAATTATGTTTTCCATTGATAATTTTAAAAACTGGTAAATTTGTCACTCATCTCAGAGGAAAAGTATGTAATTAAAATTTGAAAACAAGTATTTTTTCTGACAGCAAATGCTTTCTCTGAATCTGAGCATGTAAAATCATACATATCAGGTTATGTCGTGTGTCCTAAACATTTATAACGAATGTTATTTTATTTCCATCTGTATTAGAAAAACCATTGTAAAGGATATATACATATTCTGGGTGTGTTTTACCTTTGACTACCATTTTGTATAGATAGTGAGGTTATTCCTTTCCTTTTCTAGAAAGTCTTTTATTAATGCGTTTAAAAAATACACGTACATCCTTCTGGTAACCCTTTTTTTGGTAGGTACCAGGATGCCATTATGTCACTTATTTGGTATATTGAAATTTTTCCAATTATAGGATTGTCATTTCACTCTTCGAATCCTTTAAATGCAAATAATTTCATAAAAAAGTTAGTCATGCGTAATAAAATCCTTATGTCTGCTTGTTCAATTTGAAAGAATAACTTTCGAAAAACGACCGCGTGAGAGCCGTGTGAGAGCAACAGGCAAAGCGACAAACATGTTCAGGATATAAAAAGCGGGTCCAGGACCTAAAGTCAGTCTGGAAAGAACAGCCTGAAACGAGTTTGAATCAAATCACGTCGGAAAAACTCTATTTTGAAGTATCGTGTTGTATATCGTGCTTCAATTCAACTGTTAATGTCGCCGCCACCTTAGCAATTTTCAAAGTATAATTGAATTATCAATTAATTGTGATCGAGTGGTAGAGTTTGTGAGAGAGAAAATCGATCTCCAACCTGGGGATACGGTTCTGGATTTTCCTCGCCAACATCATTAAAGAGCCTCCAACATCACCTAGCACAATTGAAGGATGACCTCGAACATCACCTGGTTAGTCTCATTTTGAAGAATTATTAGTCAAATCTTTTCAAAAGCTCATAAACTCAACGGCTCCCTTCCTTTCAAGGTTCGCCTGAGAAGGAAGACCATTGTATCTAGTGTCGCTGTCTCAGCTCAGTCGAGTCACGTCGCAAAACCGATCTTAATTTCGAAACTTATGTAATTCTAATTAATAAATTGATTATGAGAAGCAAATCTCATTTTGAACTCATTTGGCTAGTCCTCTTCCCAAACTTGGTTCTATTATGAAACTAAGCTAGATCGAGAAAAAATTAGGAAACATTAATTCTGTGATCGACTTCGATTACACAGCTCCACAAAAAAAGTCAGCCCCAGAAACCAGTAGGCTTAACCTACGTTGTTGAGATTGCTGAATCCGAATCCGGAGCCGGTTTGGCTTCATCACGTCACAGTTCGTCCCTCACCTAAAAAAACTCGTTGATTGGAAAATCGCTGATTTCTGGTGAAAAATGATTCCCGTCTATGAAAAGTGGTCATATTTTATGTTTTTGAGGCCGCTGAATACAAATCCTGAGTTGGTTCGGTACTACGGTCCCAGCATTTAATCTTTGATACGTAACTTTGGAAAAACTTTAAATCTAACAGCAGACAATACAACATTTTGAGGTATAATTGAGAAAAAACTTTCAGCATTTCTCTGTTTTTCTTCTTCCCAAACTGATTCCAGACGTTTTTCGATTGTTACAGTGTGAGTACGCACGTGAATTGTTGTGACAACATGACTTTGGTAGGGTTTTTAGTAATGTGGAAACGCACGTGAATTGTTGAGACGAGTTGACTTTGAAATGGAATCTTATTAGGTGACTATAAAATTAGTGGAATCACACTATTTTAGTCTGTGAATTAGTAATTTAATCTCGGATCAGTGGAATTTAATCTACCACCAATTAATAAGTATATTTTCACTCATCTCATTTGTCAATGTCTACTAATGTTGTGAGTGAGTGATTTTTTAATAATTCAACCTAAGATGGGTGACCGCCAGTTTCATTTAGTGTTTTTCCCTTTTAACCTTTTCCCACATATTACTGAATACTTTTTTCATCACGTGACGCGTCGTGAAACCCCCCCCCCCTCACCCCATCGTGACATTTGGTGACACTTCACGTAACCCCCCTTCCTCCTCGGACAGTCGCGTGATTTGTGGATGATCCCTGATGCATGCATCTTTGTTATTTTGATAATGCTGAACGAGATTTTCTTTAAGTATGATCTTGTTGCTTGAACGAGTGACGAAATCCTGCTTCTCCGACAGATTCTGTGAACGATGACAACTGTCTTGAGAGGGGATGTGTGAGATTCCTGTAAGAGAATTTTTAAAGCTGTTTTGCTTCACAATACGAATGTTTTGCTCCCATACCGGTAGCACATTCAACTACGTTGAAAGAGAATTACGAAAGTATCAAGTTGGTATTGAATGAATTGAAATATTCAGAACACAATTGGCGGATTTGTTGGGATGTCAAAATATTGGGAATGATTCTGGGTCAGCAATGTCGTAACGTTAAACACCCATGTTTCTTATGCTTATGGTATAGTAGAGACCGACATAATTATTATAAAAAAATTGATTGGCCAGCCAGAGAAACTTGTGATCCAGGATCAGAGAACATCATCAACCACCCACGAGTGGATCCGGCGAGAGTTTTACTGCCACTTCTGCATATAAAACTGGGCATGGTGAAGCAGTTTGTATCAGCATTAGAAGCAGAAGATAGCTGTTTTATACATCTTCAGGGACAATTCTTAGAATTATCGGATGCAAAAGTAAAAGAAGGAATATTCGATGGACCTCCAATCCGGAAAATGTGTAGGGATCAGAATTTCATCACAACTATGAACAAAGTGCAAAAAGCAGCTCGGTTGAGCCTCAAGAAAGTTGTTGAAAACTTTTTAGGGAACCACAAAAGTAATAATTACAAAAGAATTGTGAGAAATATGATACAGAACTTCGGTAGGATAGGATGTAATATGAGCTTGAAGTTACATGTATTAAATTCCCATATTGACTATTTTCCAATCAATTTGGGTGATTGCAGTGAAGAGCATGGAAAGAGATTCCATCAAGATATTAGAGAGATGAAACGTCGCTACCAAGGGTGGTGGGATATAAACATGATAGCAGACTTTTGTTGGACATTGAAGAGAGAACATACACAGAAAGGACTTAAAAGGAAGCGGAATCCATTACGTCGATCATTCGAAGATAAAAGAGTGCGATACTCAAGAAGGGCGTGAAATAAAGGAACTTGCTGTGAATTCGGACTCAGTAACCTAGAAAACATAGGATACGACCACTTTGCATTGAAAAAATACATGTTTTACATAAAATTACAAGTTCCACACGTTTTTCTGAGGTTAGAGACGAAGTGTGACGTCATGAAACCATAACGACTCCGGATTCGTACTCAGCGACCTCGAAAACATAGAATGTGGCCACTATTCATAGACGGGAATTATGTTTCACCTAAAATTAGCGATTTTTCATGTTTTTTAAGGTTAGGAACGAAGGGTGACGTGATGGTGCCAAATCGGCTCCGAATTCGGATTCAGCGAACTCAAAAACGTAGGGTAAGCTATTCCGGTTTCTGAGACTGACAACTTTCTTTGTGAAGCTGTGTAATTGACATCTACGTAAAAAGATCTGGATGTATATGTAGTTTTTAATGTAGTAGTTATGTAGTGGTCAACTTTTTCTCCAATGCGCAACAATTTGATCCAATATGCGTTTGAAAATGATATTATGGAATTTAGTGTGTGAGCATATCTTTACTAAAAAAACTCTAGTTTAATGAATTATGATATTATTTCAAATTATAATTTTATAAAAATCAAAAACAGTTTTAAAGGAAGAAATTGTCTACGAGTACCACATCATCATTTACGCTTTACAGCAACACCAAACGTTAATTATATTTCAAGAAGCACAACGAATTATCCCAACTGCACGGATAGTTTCCGAGACAGAAATAGTTATATGATAGTACCTGCTCGCTTTTTCAGGCAGCTGTAAATCGAGAAATTATGATGAACGCAACTTCTTTTTCAATAGAACCATGGCAATTACTTCGAAAATTATTCTGAGTATAACCACTGCATTATTCACGAAGCTCAGAGTAAAAATCAACGATCTGAATCGGATTTAGTGATCCAAGGGTTTTCTTACTTCACAAGTCTAATGAAGCATATTATGTTTTCATATGCTAATCTAGCTTGAGTAGGACAATGATATAGTGTTATAATAAGAATATTAAATTAGATCAAGTGTAATATGAAATTAATTAATATTTTGATGTTCTTTTATCGATTACTGGTCAAATTGATTTTTGGAGAAATGAGAAAAAATCTACCTCGGCCCGGATTTGAACCGTGAACGCCGACTTTACATGAGTGGAGCGTTAACCAATTACGCCACCGAGGCCGCAGTAGATCGTTTCTCATTTCTCCT
>JAUMHM010085867.1:0-11317 GCA_032362435.1 Melikaiella ostensackeni | reverse complement strand
CGCGGCCGTCACCGGTATCATGGTGGAAGTTGCGATTGCTATGTTTTGCCTGTAGTGAGGCCCGTGCACCGCTAATATATGAGTGTTGACGATCATATAGATCATTCACAATTTCATTTTTATTCATACGCAAGCGGTATATTTCGACGATATACCACTCGAAAGGCTTATTAGGGGTGTAACGTTCTTTTACTAAATCGATAAGTTCCGTGATGTTTTTGAACTGCTTATTACGCATGCATTCGCGGGCACTTCCCACCAATCGACCTAGAACCGCGTTTATTAGCGCGGGCTCACACGCTGGCGTGACGTAGGTAGCCGCATTAACGATGTCCTGGATAAAGTCTCTAATTGAAATATGTTTCTCGTCGTACATTAGGATATGACTGATAGCTTGTTAGATTGCAAGGGTGTCAGTGATCGATTGCGTCATAAGCATTGCGGCATTGTCGGCTTTGTCGATAAGGTTCGGCCAGGGAGTAGTCGTACTGTGCTGAAATCCTATGTCGGCACGCGAGCTGTAAATCTTCGCGACCGTGGAGGCGTTGAGATTTATTTGAGGAGGATCCGGGTTCGCCTTTCCTGTGCCTTAAAGGTTTTTCATGGTGGTCCGATTTTCGGCTTGCGCCGGGGGCTGTTGTAGGCCTGAATTTACCTCTCCACCTTGGTTGAGGTTGTCCCCCGTCTCATCGTTTTCAATACTGATCGAAACAGCCCTATATATGATAACACCCGTGGTAGTTTAGTTGGCCCCTATAACCCAAGAGACTCTAAGGCAACTCGCCTTAATGTCCCGCATACCCGGGGGTGCCCCAAGAGGCGAGAGAAGAGATAACCTCGAAGAACGAGGTCGTACCGAACATTATGATCTGTACTGAGCCTATGGTCTGAAGCATGTAGCCCACCACCGTATTTTCTATAGGGGTATTCTTCATGAATCCCAACAAAAGCGCATCTTCCGAGATAAAATTTGAATCAACGCTGGTACAAAGGGATAAATCTATGTTACCGTTACGGAACGCGGGAGAAAATATGCTAATTCTGGTAGGGGACCGACTCTCGTACCTGACCGTCAGATCGGAAACGAGGGGAGGCATCAGAGCCGTAAAATTAAAACCTAATAATCTAGGCGGTACTGAGAGCTAAAAAAAAATATGCTTACTGATTTCTTCTGCTGTTCGTTTGAAGTACTATTGCTTCAGCTTTGTTGAGCAAGACTTTGAAAAGCTCTGAAAAATCAGCAAAAAAAGAAGCTTACTGTCCCCGGGACATTCGTTGTATTTTGGAGAGGGGTTCGCTCGAAAAAACTTGTTTTTGCCGGTTCTACTTGAGGACCGAGGGAGCTGAGTTTCACTTGTGCTATTGCCCGCTCAGTTCTTTCCCGCACTTGCCTGCCCGCACGGTTTTTATTTCTGTGTGGTACGCCGTCGGAGGTCTAAAAATTAGACATAGGTGGTAAAATGGATTAAACTTGCCTTAAAACTCCCTGAGATCTTTTAGTTCTCTGATTGCTCCGCCTGATAGAGGCCAAACAATTCGGAAAAATAAATGAGCAAAGGCGAAATTAAATTAATCCATAGGCCGTTTTAGGCGCAGGTCTTAATTTAATTCACTACTGTAGGGTTTCTCGAGAAGGTTTTAAGAGTCGAAGTCCAACAAACAATCTGAAAACAAGAGCAAGCATGAAATTGAATTAATTCAAGGGCCAATTCAGGCACAGATTTTTATTCAATTGGTGGTATAAAGTCCTTCGAGGAAGCTTAAGATGTGAATTCTGAACCGACAAGATTTTCTAGAGATGGCAGAAGTTCAGTAAAACTTTCCGATGACTCTGCTTGCAAAGTGGGTTCACAGAGTAGGTTTATTTCCTGCGTCATTTCTGAATGCTTTGGATTTGAGTTTGAATTCGTTTGAGGGGCAGAAGCGAGTGATTCCAATCTGCGAGGAATAGTGCGTTCGATTCTCTTGCGAACCTGTCGCCCCGCATGGCACTTGCGCTTGCGCTTAACTGTCACCGGCATGGAAAATTAAGATTAAGAAAGTAGGCTCAATCGTGTACCGACAACCTTGTGGTTTCCGTCCTGCTGAACTCACTTATGTTTGTCGAATTAAACGATAACAAGAAAAACATTTCAGGGATAGTCCACATACTTTCCATATAGCCAAAAAATTTTACGTAAAAAGGTTATCGGTTGCACTGTCAGCTTTAAAGGAAATGCACTCTTTCGCACTATCATGCGAAAGTTTTACATTGACATCACTCTGCCTATTCAATGGCATGAGCGATTGAAACTAAGGGAATTATTTTTTAGACGATTAACACTTCCAAAACAGCTCTACAGATAAAATTGTGCATTCCGAATTAAAAAAAAAAAAAAAAAAAAAAAAAAAAAAAAAAAAAAAAACGATCACGTCCATTCTCCTTGCCATTTGATGTATAAGGGAATGAAGGCAAAATCATGTAACTCTCACAAACGAAAGGCACGAGCAACAGCCAACAAAAAAAATACATGTACTAGATTTCGAATTTAAAAAAAAAAATGAAAATGAAAACGACAGGAGGTGCAAACACAACAGTGAGAACAAGTTCCACCGCTCTCTTCAGCTATTTTTTACGAACTGAAAAGGAATAATTAATTAAAATTATTTATTAACTTCCCCTTGCACCAAGTAGCAAAATTTATGCTCTTCGTCAGAACGACGTTATGAGCATGCCCTCTTCCCTATTTCTTTCAGGGAAGTCGGTTGCTTGTTGCTCCCTCTTTGCTTACACTTTTATTTAATGGAATGTTGAATGAATTTTACTAGACACTGGGTCGGTTGCTTGTTGCTCCCCCTTTGCTTACACTTTTATTTAATGGAATGTTGAATGAATTTTACTAGACACTGGGTTTCAGATATATGAACATTTATTATCAAAGAAAATCGTATGTAATGTGTTACATGGTACGATACAGTACTCATCCTGACACCGCACAGTGGGGCAAGTTGGCAATAACGGCGTCAAAAATCTGTAACCGCGTCAAATAAGAATGAAAAATCATGAAACTTGGTACACAAAAGATTCAGGTATCGCTGAGTATGAATCTGTTGCCACGTTTGCGAAATTCAGAATGGCGGCGGCAGTGCAAGCGGCCAAAGTTGGGTAGTTTCGTTTTTTTCGAAAAAATATGAACCTTATAGTTTCACAGCTTTATTTGCATCAAATTTTGAAAGGTGTAAAACATTTTATTTTATGTCTATGATGTTGCTGATGCTTAATCTGAAGTCAGATTTTCAAAACTCAAAATGGCCGATCAAATATGGCTGCTCAAATGATAAAAAAGTTCATAAATCTTGGTCAGAAGGAGTTTTGCTTATTAAAGCTTGCATACGGAAAATTTTAGGGTCGCTGAATATGAATCTTGAGTTAGATTTCCAAAATTCAAAATGGCCGATCCAATATGGCGGACAAAAAACTTAAAAAATTTATACATGTTTGTGAAAATCAGTGATCTGTGTTTTTTGGGTCGCTGAATATAAATCTTGAGTCAGATTTTCAAAATTCGAAATGGCCGATCCAATATGGCGGACGGAAAAATTGAAAAATTTACAAATGTTTGTAAAAATCTGTACCTCGAGATTTTTTAGGGTTCTGATTCTAAATTTCAGGTCAGATTTTCTTAATTTAAAATGGCCGATCAAATATAGTCAACGAAAAATTGAAATATTCATAAATTTGTGACAATCTGTACCCGGGTTTTTTTTACGTGGCTGATTACGAATCTTCATTCAGATATGAAAAATTCAAAATAGCCGATGAAAAATTGGAGACCAAAAGTTTAAAAGGCTTATAAATGCTTATAAAAAGTTTTTTTATTGATTTAAAATAAATTTGTTTACGTTTTAAGTTTACACGTAATGTATTTAATACTGGAACTGGAGAAATTAGATTTTGATCGTCAAAACAATCTTCTCAAGCATGCAAATGAAATAATAATAAAAAGAAGGTCGTAAGTACATTTCATCGTTTTTTTGGGCAACTTCATGTCGTACAAATCAAAGAAATTCTTACCCATTTTTCTTGGGCAACTTCATGTCGTACAAAAGCAAAGAAATTCTTACTCTTTTCTTGGGCAACGTCATGTCGTACAAAAACAAAGATATTCTTACTCTTTTTTCTTGGGCAATTTCATGTCGTACAAAAACAAGAAATTTTTACTCTTTTCTTTGGCAACTTCATGTCGTACAAGAACAAAGAAATTTGTACTCTTGGGCTACTTCATGTCGTACAAAAACAAAGAAATTCTTACCCTTTTTCGTTACTATGGCAAATATCTAACAACTGCATCTGAAGTTAGTCTTTCTAACAGTTTCTATACAAGCCATACTGAAAAATTCTGAAAGTGTCGATGTTTATCATACAGGTAAGTGAATTACGCGAATGGATATAGATTGATACAAATAAAAATAAATCACAAATAGATATAATAATAAAGAGGATAGAGAATACTTTCAATTACAATACCACTGAAGTAGATCAAATTCGTTCTTATTTGAATACATATTTTATCAGACGTTACAACAAGTTTTTAGTTGACGTTCACCGAATGCGTGAAATGTCTGAGAATAAATATAAAGATTTTATGTTTGAAAAATTGGAGTGTAAATTCAAAAATCCAACTGGACTTAAATCTCTCAATTTAACATTACCAACTTCTTTACCATCGTCTCGTAGACGCGGACACCCACGTGCAAGTTATGAAGATTGTAGTAAAAGAACGCAGCAAAGACGTGCTTAAACCCTGCGCGATAACCATAGCCAAGAAATATTATTGAAAGCAATTGCACCATTACAACAGCAGTCTGAAATCGATATTAATGATCCTGGAGCATATGATGACGACTTGATGAACAAAACATTGGCTATGTACATGGATGTTGGTTTGACCAAATCTGAATATGAAACCCTCCGAGCACATCAAAGCTTTTTATCGGGAAATTAACAATATTGATTCCTTACGAAAAACTTTCATCTGCGGAGCAAGAATGTTATCCTGATAATATTAAAATTAATGATAATGGTGCTCAAATTCAATTACAGTCCTTGCTTGATCATACTTCACGTAGAATTTTTTAATTGCTTTCAACCGAAAAATTTAAGAAAATATAGAATAATTCTGCAGTAGTGTTACGTGGAAAATGGGGTTTGGATGGTGCTTCGGATCAGCAACAATTCAAATAGGGGTGGTCAGATTTTGCGAAAAATTAAGCGAATAGTAATGCTTCAGTATTCATGGTATCATACGTACCTCTTAACATTACATCTTCAGATGAGGAAGTATTGTGGAGGAATACTTGACCATCTTCTGTAAGATTATGCAGGCCCATCGAATTTAAGTTTACGAAAGAAACATCAGGAAAAACTACAGAAGTGTATTGTTATTATTGTGAGCAAATATCGCATTTTAAACATACTTTAGTTACTATTAAAAGAAAAATGTATTCCATTTCTCATGAATTATACCCTACAATGCTTGATGGAAAAGTTTGCTACTTTCTGACCGGGCAGTTATCTTCAATTTCATGTAACATATGTGGGACTACGCCATATCAAATGAATAATTTAAATGACCTTCGAAACTGATTGTTCAGGAACAAAATTATTATTTTGGTCTATCGAGCCTTAATTGCCGAATTCGATTTATGAAGTGGATTCTGTATATTTCGTACAATTTAGATTTAAAAAAATCTTATGCTACAGGTGATCACAAGACACTGAAAGAATCACGGAAAAAATCGTTCAATATGGTTCACGCTGAAAATTATCAATCCTCGTAGACGTTGTGAAACAGAGTCATGAAAGTACAAACGATGGAAACACTGATAGACGTTTCTTTGACAGTCCTAAAGTAGTAGCTAAAGTAACTGGCATTGACGTTGAATTAATTCAACGTTTCGCAGGTGTATCACAAATTTTGACATGCGGACTTGAAACTAATTATGATAAATTCGAAAAGTTTGCATTCTATACAGCTCAAATGTATGTTCAATTGTATGGTTGGTATAAGATGCCCCCTTCACTTCATAAAGTTCTGATTCACGGAAGTCAAATAATGAAAGTTTTTGGTTTGCCTATTGGTTGCATGCCAGAAGAGGCTCAAGAAGCCAACAACAAAGTTTTTGAAGGAGCACAAGCACACTTCAGTAGACTGTTCTCACGATCAGAATCTAATGAAGACACTATCCATTTCATGCTTATTTCGGCAGATCCAGTAATAAGTACATTGCGTGTCCAAAAAGAAAAGAAAATTTAAGAATTAAGTGAGGGTGCTAAAAGCTTGTTTAAAAAAATGGAAGCAGTCACGAATCAGAAACAAAAAGTGACGATGAGGATTAATGAAAAAAAGTGAGGAGGCTTTAGAGTTTTTGTAAATATTCATTCACAAAGTGTAGTAATCGGCGACCTAGACATGCCCCGGGTATTAATTGCCACAAACATTTATGAATTTTTCAATTTTTTCGTCCACCATATTTGATCGGCAAGTTTGAATTATGAAAATCTGACCTGAAATTCGGAATCAGAGACTCAAACAATCCCGAGGTGCAGATTTTCACAAACATTTGTAAATTTTTCAATTTCGCAAATGCGGCAGCAGATTCATATTTAACGATACGTAAGCCTTCAGTGTACCAAGTTTCATTAGTTTTCATCTTAATTTGACGCGGTTACAGATTTTGAACGCCGTTATCGCCAGATTGTCCTACTGTGCACCGGTGGAAAGAGAAAGAGATCAGAAAAGAAAAACTATTTCGTAATATCTAGAAGAAAATCCCTTTCTTTGCTCGATATTACCTCTCTTATGCTTTGCGTTAATAGATTCTTTTATTTTCGTCAGAACCAAAAAGCGGGCAAAGAAAATGCAAGAAACTTAAAACCGCGACGCGAACTGTGCTTCTGCAACAGTTAAACTGACGGGCGACCTACTTGCCTCTGCGACAATTAGATACTAAGCAAAGAAAATTGCAGGGCGCGTAGTTTTAATGAGAGGGAAAGACCTACTAGTCCAGGCGCCATTCCCAGTCCTGTCGGATCGGAGGTGTCGCCGCGCGCCGCAATATTTCAGTGATTCTTATGCAGAATGATCTGATTCCGCATCTATGTGGTACGTATTCGGCAGATTGTGCGTTTTCGAGATATTCGCAATTAATCAATTTTTTAATTACTTCCGATTGACGCTTTCCCATTAAACGTATTTCAATTTTCTTTTTTGCATTTCATTAGATCAATCCAGGACGGATAAAAACTGTCTGAACGTATTTACCCTCCGTCGAATATTTATTGCACAAAAGCAACTAATAGGCAAAAAAAATGGAAAAAAAATCCGTCTGCAATATCTTAAAAAATATCATCTTGAAGAGGAATATTTTTTTTAGTTCTGAAAATCACAGCTAAAATACACATTTTTTTAGAATAAACACTATTTCTCTGAAGTTAATAATTTCCTAGAAGAATGAACTTTTATTAGAGGAAATTCTGCGGTGTGATAATAAAAAGTCATTTTTTTCTAAATCAAATACATGTTAGAGACAACATTTTTGCACATATGGGGCGTTATTTCTCAAGTATACCCACTCAAAAAGTCAAAGTTGTCCGATCTAAGTTAAACTTGGGCAAAGTGTTGTGCTATTGTATAGTAGTTTATGAGGAAAAAATTTTGTCATTCGGATAAGTATTGACCGAGGGGGAGGGGGTGAAAGTTTTGGGATTTTCGTGGATATCATCTATTTCGGCGATTTTTGACTCTTGTAATAGTGAAGTGGGATTTAAATTTTTAATTCATGGAAATAAGCGTTGAGTACTCCGGTATGCGCATGACGCTGGCGCTCGAGCCCCGCGGCGCACCGTAGTGCCTTCATGGTATTGTTTTTACGAAAAGTAATAATATATGCTAGTATATTTGATCGCTCTCTGCATTTTACAGGGTTGAGACTGCCATTATTTAAATGCCTGCATTAGGTTCACTGATGAATTTTGAAAAAATTTCGAATTTTAGAAAATCAAGTTATTGAATAAGAGGTCGGGTCGAAAAAGTGGTTTTATAGATTAAGTAAAATTGAAACTCGGAGATTCTTTTATTCTGATGTTTGGTCTTCTATCCGCCTCTCTTTCCGCCTTCCGCTTTTTTAGTGACAGTTGTTTTCACTTTTTTTCCTAATTTTCGTTTCTTCTCTTATGGGAAGTGGTCGCATTCCGTGGCTGAGGAAAACTTCTTCAATTGAAGTCTTCCATCTTCAGTAGGTATAAGTGCATGGTATTGCAAAGTCCCATTGATTGTCACTGCAGCATCAAATTTGCTTTTGAGAACTTTAGCAGTGGCTTCGTGATCTTCCTTGCTACTAAAAATAATTTCAGTTTCCTTGCAGTACTTCTTTGCCCACTGAAATAGGGATGAAGCATCTAGGATGCGTTCTTCAGCGGAAAATTGTAGGCTAAACCTTGCTGCATTTCGTTTAACATTCGCCCCTATGCCATCACATGCTCCCTCACCATGAGCGGTAGGATAGTAATGCCACTCAGCTGGAATTCCGAAATCTGCCTTGTGAGCTGAGATATTGGCAAAATTGCTTTTGTTCTTAAAATACTGACCTGCTCCGTCTGAGACGTACTACACATTTTGGACTGCAAAATTCGCCTCAAGATAATTCACAATTATCTTCTGGTACTTATAAACGGCAACAGTGTCAGGACTCAAATTTTCCGATATGATTGCCATGCTTTTGTGCTCGAGTTCTCCATCTTCTACATAGTAAATAACTACTGTGAATATTAAGGTCTGATCATTATTCCAGTGAAATTCTTGCGCGGAGTTTCGAAAAACAAACTTAAAGTTCTCAGCGAAATCAAATGAGATAACGAGTTCATCATTTTTCAAAGTTATCTTCAGATTTTTTAAAAATAATGACAGCTCTGTAGCAAGGAAACGATGAGTTCTGAGCTTCAACAACGCTTCACAAAGCTCATTCAGAAATTCATCAACATTCATGATCAGCGTCTTTAAATTGCATCTGTCAGTCTGCAACCAAGAATCAAAATTGATTTCTTCCAAATCCTCTTCATCAAAAACTTGAATCAAATCATCTTCAATTTTAGTAATATCGGGTAACTTTTGGCATTCTCCCAATTGGCAGGAACTTGTTGCATCAGGGTACACAGTTAACTCTAAACAATCGACTGGAATTCTGATACAATTCGTTTAAATTGCACAAAATCAATCTTTTCTGAACGAGAACTTTCTTGTCACTCACTCGAACAGACACACAGTCCTTCATTCCAGGCATTGAGCGACTCATATCGTCACGCTCATAAAATTTGGATACGAGATCTTCAGTTTCAAGACTCGAAGGCCTTTCTCTTTTTGGCGTAGGCGGAGTTAAAATTCCATGGTTAGCAACTAACTTTTTCACATTTTTAGCTCGTCGTTAGGATGTTTCGAATTCGACCATCAGCTTTCTGCGACTCCAAGACTTTGAAGCAAGTGTGAGAAATTGAATTTTCTCAGCTCTACTCGTTGATGATTTAAACTTCTCTTTGATTTGATCTAGAACTTTAACTGCGGCCTCATGATATTTGTCATTGCACAGTGTATCATTCATCTCGAGTTTCTCGAAGGAGAAGTGTGGATCGTCATCATCATTTGACATGATTTCTTCATTTTACATGATGATTTCATTAGTTTCAACATCATCAACGTTTTCATCCACAAGAATATCATTACGAGGCTGATCGGTGTCATCTCAATTTGACGCTGGTATTTCTTTCAGTTTACTGAGCTCTTTCCTACATGAAGCACACATTTTTAGTTCGTCAGATAGTGTAGGAAATTGTGATCGTAAGCCTTCAGAAACACGGCGTGTATTTAGCGTCTTGTTATGATTCTCCTTCTTGAAAGGATTGAAGCATTTGTTAGTCCATTTTCTTTGATTATTTTCACCTCTTTTAGGGGCCATAGCCAGTAAAAAACTGGGTTGAAAAATAGCAAAGTGTGGGTATGGTAGCTGAAGTTCGAAAACTGTTTCTTTTTCAAATGCTACTTTATCTTAGAATTAATATTTTAATTTCATAAGTTGAAAAATCCAAGCTACAATAAAAGTAGAATATATGGCAATATTTTTGTGCCGTGGCTATCACTCAACTTTCGAAAATATAAATTTAAAAAATCATGTAAAAAACCTGCAAAGTGACACCGTTTTGAAATCCAATTTCATAATAAAATATAAGGATGATTAAAGCTTGTCTTATACCGTAGATTTTCGTTCTCACTTTTGAGAATTTTTAGTGCTTTGCCATCTAGCGGAAAATGTATTAAAAAAATTTTTTTTTCAACACTATTACAAGAGTTAAAAGTCGAGAGAGAGAGAGAGAGAGAGAGAGAGAGAGAGCCCAGGCTCGGTGCGCAACTTCAGACTGGGCTCGCCCGCTCTCTGTATATATATTAGGGTGACCCAAAAATCACTTTTTACAAATTTCAACGTGCTAGTTCTGCAAATTATACTTCTAGACCAGTGGTCGTCAAACTCATTAGTCAACAAAGCCAAATATCAACAGTACAACGATTGAGATTTCTTTTGAGAGCCAAATTTCTTAAACTCACACTATATAGGTAGGTACACAGTTTATTAACTCAATAAGCTTTAATTAAATTTTTAAGTCTTAATTAAACTATAGGTACACTGAATGAGACTCGATATCATACTTAATAATGATCTTATTTACTGATAAAAACTAAATTGCCCGCATATGGTTATTTTTGACAGAGCCGCGCACAAGGGGTAAAAGAGCCGCATGCGGCCCGCGAGCCGCGGTTTGCCGACCCCTGTTTTAGGCAAATAAATGTACACGTATTTTTTTATTTTGTAAGTTTGGTAGGGGCGCAAGCTGGTGAAAATAATAATCAAGGTCTAGTTCATAAAAGACTATTTATTAAAAACAATTCGTATAAAACATTAGACAACAATCAAACTGTACAGTACAGCGTTGCTAAGGAAAGTAAGTAAGCGCCGCCGCCAACCGCGGCAAAGAAGTAAGAAAGTAGGGGAACTATATATGCATGTGTGCGGGCGTATATATGATTGAACACTCCCTCCCGATCACACTGTACAATATTTGTTAATTAATTATTAAAATGATCAATTTATACTAACGTATATATATAATTAAAAAATTGGCCGAACAACCACCGCAGGGTCCCCCTGGGAGGGACTGCCATCCATGAAAATGACACCGGCTTCCAGTAGAACCGCGGTAAATCACACCCATGGCCACGCCTCACAACCG
>JAUMHM010085866.1:0-11318 GCA_032362435.1 Melikaiella ostensackeni | reverse complement strand
ATTATTAAATAACTGGAAAAATTAAAATTAAACATATTTTCTGCTTGGAAAGTGAAAAATTTCTTTGACTACAATACCTGCAAAATTTTCTTCTGTCTCTCGATTTGTCGTTTCCAGAATGCACACTGCTTCTGCATGAATTCCAAGACTTCCATTGATGCTGTGGAAAAAATTTGTACGTTAATATAATAGAAATTATTATATTTGTCAGAAATATTTACTTCCTAAAATGAAATCATTCTTATCTTCCGGTGGCTCCTCATATTCTTCATCACCCATGTCCATATCGACTGAATTTGCATTATACGTGCTGTCATCTGCATCAATCATGAAATCATCCACATTATAACGAGGATCACTGCCGCACTCTTCTGGATCTTTTGGATTGGCATCAGCATTATCTTTGGAACTGGCATCAGCGTTATCTTCGGGATTGGCATGAGGATCATTAATACTGGCTCCAGTATCCAGCACCTCTTCGCTCTTCTTATTTTCTTTAATAATCGCAGGGGGTATATTATTGATCTTCATCTTGATGGAAGAAGAATCCTGTAATAGTATACTTTTGTTGCGTTGCCTTTCCATCCTCTATTTTTTTCATTTGTTCTGCGATCACTTTGAATATTGCGCTTTTTTCCAGGGATGATAACTGGGGTATTTCTTTCTCTGGCTCCATGACAGTTCCATCCTTCAGGACCTTCATTTTTTCCAAGTACTCTTTCTCTTCTGTATAGACGAAATTATCAATTTATTGCTAAGTTTTCTTTACTATTCAGTTCAGCCTATTTCTGAAGTAAATTTAAGCAAATGCTATTCAAAATTTTACGATTCAAACTCTGGAAACTTGCGTCTCACAATGGGACAAAAAAATGTCTGTGGACAAATTGATATTCAGAAGCGATCCCTCAACTAATTTGAACATTTTTTGCTTGCTCATAGAGGAAGCTTTGCATTGGTAACAATGTCAAAAAAAATTTAATTCGTTTTTTGTGAACACGATAACTTGAAGACGGTTTCAGATAAATTTATGCAATTAGGAGGGCTTATTTTCATCACTAATATCTCAAAACTGACCGAAGGATTTCTAGGAATATTTTTTTTTTCAAGCTATTAATAATATCTTGAAAATCTGTTTTTATAGTAAAACTTTTTTCATTAACACAATTCAAAGTTGCTGTAAAAGCATGAAAGATTCCGTGATTCGAGACGAATTGATTGACCTATAATATTAGTACATTTTATTAAAAAGGAAGGTAGTTATGGTCAATTATATAATTTAAAAAGTCGATTTTTATAGGAAAAAGTTTTTCATTCATATAATTAAACATTGATGCAAGAATCTAAAAAATTCCTTGGTTCGAAACGAATCGATTGACCTATAATATTAATACATTTTATTGAAGAGTAAGAAAGTTATGGTCATTTATATTATTTGAAAAATTGGTTTTTTATAATTAAACTTTTTCCGTTAACATAATTCAAAACTGATGCAAGTACAAAAAAAGATTCCTTGATTCGAGACAAATCGATTGACCTACAGTATTCATAGATTGTAATGAAGAGTACGGAAGTTATGATCAATTATATAATTTGAAAATCTGTTTTAGACAGAAAAACTTCTTTCTTTAACATAATTCAAATTTCATGTAAGAATAGAAAAGGCTTCTTGATTCGAAACATTTTGATTGATCTAATTAGATTTTTTTATTTTGTGTTCCTCTATGAGGAAGCAAATATATTTTCTAATTAATCATTATGAGGAAGGAGAATGCTTTTCAATGGAGCACCATAACACTGTACAGTTTTAAGGTGATTTTTCATATTTTGATCAATCCATACGCCTGATGCTCTTATTAACTCCCCCTGAAATTACGTATAAATTATGAATAAGCATTTATATTCTAAATTTGAATCAGTGAGAAATGGTTAAGAGAATAATATCAGTGAGAATTCTTACTGATTCAGAACGCATCTCACCGATTCAAAGAACTAGAAACAGGACACTGAAATGAGAAAAGATTTTCATTATAGGTCTAAATGTCAATAAAATATTAATATTGATATTAAGTTTACCTTCTTGACTCTTTTGTCTGCAGATACTTAGAAGTGCAGATAATCGAAGTGCAGGTTTGCCTGAAAGATGAAAAATATATTATTAAATAAATGAAGAAATTAAAATTGAACATATTTTCTGCTTGGGAAGTGAAAAATTTCTTCGACTACAATACCTGCAAAATTTTCTTCTGTCACTCGATTTGTCGTTTCCAGAATGCACACTGCTTCTGCATGAACTCAAAGACTTCCATTGATGTAACAATGTAACATAATCTTTTGTATTATTATGTATTTTATCGTGTGGAAGAATTGTTGGCTCTTAGTGTAACTCATGATTAGGTACTCGAGCTTTGCTTCACTTTCTAGGTAGCGAAAGCTCAGAAGCAAAAGAAAATGGAAATTCTTCCCTTTTGCTCTTGAGCTTCCGCATCTCGTGACGAAAGGGAAAGAGGAAGAGCGTCAAGTAAATTAACCAGGGACACCACGCGAATTTTAATCCCGGAACTAGCACTAGTGACGGTTACATGCGTGTTGTTGGGGGCATCCTAATTACCACCCACAGCATCGCGGTCCGGTAAGGCGTCAACACCCGCGGTTACCCCCACTATAGTCAGTTCCCTGCTAATAAGCATTGGCACGCACCTACACACTTTAAGGTTGTATGTAAAAAAATCGATCTCTGGTCGAACTTTTTGAAAAAGGAGCTATATTCAAATGGAATGATTATCTAAATGGTAAATTGATTTCAAATTTTTCAACCGTACCGATGCGGTCAGGCCTCATTTTACAGTGCATCTTATTCTATCCCCATATTGACATGGTGCGTTCTCCTTTTCCCGTCTACTTCATTGCTACTACTCAGCTTCATAGACTAGAGTTAGCGCGATGTTGCCAGCTACCGCGGCGGCACTCGCCACCACATGCGAAAATCAGTAACTTTGAAGCTAAGTATATTGAAAACTAGCACCGGTACATTAATTTAAATTTCGAACAATCAAGGAAGAACTATTCATTCATACAATATTTTAAATTTAAAAAAATCGTATTGAGATTGTATAATCATCGTACCTCCTCAAAGAAAAATTTTATTCTATTACGTTATGACTTGCCAATCATTGAATACATTTTTGGCCTTCTTATTTTTTATTTCTTATTCCTGATAGTTGGGTCTCATTTTATAACTCAGGATAGATCAACTGAGTGATTTTCACAATTTGAGAAATTTTTCCGCTTACTTTTGGAGCATATGTTGTAACTATCATTTTCAACTTCTACAACCTCATCGAAGCAACTATTATTATCATATTTACGCGATTATATCATTAATACAACGCTGGTCTTAAAAATACATAACCCAAAAACTCCTTTTGTCTAAGCGTCTCGTTAATAGATGTTGTCCAGTGTTTGGATGGATCAGCAAAATAATAAAAAAAGTAACGCCCTTTTTACTGAAAGGAGTAAAAGTAGCGTGGTCAAGAATTGATCAAAATGCTGCTTCAAATTCAAAGAATAAAAAAAAATTTGGAAAACTTTGAATTCGTTTGAATTATGTTAGGAGCATATAAAACTACTCTGAGTTTTATTTCACTGATGATTTTTGCAGTTGAGTTTATTTCACAAGTTCGAGTTGAGCTTAACTGGAAAAGATAAAAATTTAGATTTTAAATTGTAATATGAATACTGGCTGTGACAATACATCTTGTCATCACTCTATTAATCATTCCGTATTTGCTGTGAAACTTTATATGAAAAGGTTAATTAATCCATTACGTCAATATTTATTGAGAAATAATGGCAGGTGAAATAGCAAAGATCAGTTGACCAATTATTTATATGTTAATGAAATTCTTTCTAATTAATTTAAATGCGACCACGCAATGCGAGTATGTTTATTATAAATATTTCTTTTATAAATATGTAGAAAAATTAGGAATTTGTTGATTTCAATGTAAAAGTAAACATTTTTCTGCCTTATTTAAAACCTGATTCTTCCACCAAGCTTCAAGCCGTAGACGAGTAATGAAATTTCTGGAAATTTAATTCTCTTTAGTTCCTTTATCGAGAGAAACATCTCTCGGCGTTTTTTGCGTTCCACAAATGGGACACATCCTACACTAATTTAATTCCTCTTTAGTTCCTTGTCAGAATATATTTGTATTTATTAATTTGCGAATAGTTATTATGGGCTTTAGCAGATTTCAAGCATTGACAGTACATTTAATCAAAATAAACAATTCACTCTTGTAATTATTTTGAGGTAAGGTTGGCCCTTGTCAAACACACAGGAAAATCGGCATTGAAATGAAGCAATTTTCCTCCTTTCTGTTCAAACAATATGAAAAACTGAAATTGGCTCCCTTCCAGCACAATAAAAATCTTATAAATAAAAAAGGCTTTCTTTCAATTCAGAAAAATAATAAGAAATCTTACTTCGAGCTTGGAGGTTATGGAAAATCAAAAAAAAAAGTCACAGGACACACGACTTACATTATGAGTGACGAAATTAATTTATAGATCCTTACAAAATGGTTTGAGTGTACTTACCTCAATTCCGAAATTGACGGAACTGCAGTCGGCAAACAACGCAGATGCACTGTGTGTAATATATAAGTTTGAATCACTTTATATTTTGTGATGCTGAATACGCTGAATTGATTGCATGAGTCGAGTTTACTTTTTATGGATAGAACAGAACCGGTTTGTTTGAGGTTTTGTTCTAATGTCTCGTATAATTCAGAAAAGGTATTGATAGGAGAAAATCTTACCGCGCTTCCAGCTTGGCCTAATATTTTTCAGCCAATATAAAATCAAGCAGAAATTGTGGTTGCGAACACTGTGATTCTACTCGTGTGATGATTTTATTCAAATCTTTGACTCCCATATTGTCTTGTCCATTTAAGGGACGAATAACTCTGATGAGATCTTTAGCTGGGAATCCTTCATTGCGTCTTATTGGCGTGGTTGTGGGGTTCCTAATTTCCGTGAGGTTCATTCTTTCCTGTTGTCGATTTTTCAGGATTTCTTCATTTTTTAATCACTGTTGCCTATTTTCTTCTTTTTCTGAATCTCTGTCGTGGGTCAATAGAGGTCCTCCATTGGGCTTTTTTGATTGGCCGGGAATGACATAGTCAGTTTCGATATCTCCTGGCAGTCCTATTCTGACTGCTGTCTTTAAAATTTCTTTAGTCCTGATTTAATTTGCTTGTTTTAGTACTTGAGTATCCAGAGTCAAAATGTCGATCTTCTGCATAAGTTGTAGTAATAATTCTTGTGTGGACTGGGCAGCAGACTGGGCTCGATCTGTTGTTTGCGTGCGTGAGATCATTGCTGCGGTTTAGAATAGGATGTCGCTTGGGAAAAAGGAGGAGTCGCTGTTCGTTGCATCAGATCTGTATTCTGTTACCTTCCTATAGTTATTGAACGCCAGTGTAGTGTTTCTTTGCTTATCTTATTTTTGTCGGGTGTTTTCCTTACGCGTACAAAGATATGAGAATTTTTAGATATTTTAATGCAATGAAATGGAGACACAAGTTGCTACAAACTTATATCTATTCCAAAGTCGTGTTAATTTTTTTTTATTGACGATTACCAGGGCTTGTGAGCACAAGAAGCATAGTAAATGTGAAACTACCAGAATTCAGCTCCCCGAATAGAAAATTAAATATGATTTTCCATTCGTTATCTTCCTCAGACTATAAAGGAGACTAAGGTTCTGGAATTGACGGTCTCTCGACGGACTCTCGATTCTAAAAAAAAAGAGTCGATTTCGGGAAACGAAGAATCGACTCTAAGAATCAATTCTAGATTCCGATTCCAACGATTCCTGCCTGTTAAAAAAGCGCGCGATTATCCAAAATTTGATTTATATTAATTAATTTCAATTCGGATTAACAATTGATTAATTGATGTTAATTTGAATTAATAATCAATTGAATTTAATATCATCTACCATTATGAATAATTTGGTCAAGAACTAATAAACAGTAATGCAGTTTAAAATTTGAATATTAGTCTTTATTTTGACAGGATATCAGTTAATCAATCTCAAAATTAGAGTTGTGTCGAAAATAATTTCGTTGTGAAATTATGCTTAATTTTAGAATTAATTTTTTGCAAGAAATAGCTAGCAAATAGAGTTGCGCCGGAAGTGATTTCGCTTTAAAATTATCCTTAATTTTAGAATTAATTATGTTCAAGCAATAGCTAGCAAACAGAAAATCTTACTCTCACCAGACATTCATTCTACAGTCAGTATATATTTATTCCTCATAGGCAAGAGCAACGGAATTTCTTCTTGGTTCCTCTGACTGTTGTTCTGATATCACCCTAGGTACAGGTCTTGCTCCGGTCTGCACTGATTTCATCTCGATACCTGAAAGATTCAGAATAAATTGTATACTACAATAATCAAAGAATGTTGAATACAATAAGAAAATAATTAAATTTTAAACCAAATATATGCCATCTAAATAATGAGCAGTTATGCCCGAGTATGCTTTGGTGGTCATGGATTCTGTCCATAAGTCTGTATTCAGGATTATGGTTCTTTTTGTGGCGACTAAGTTCTTTATTTTTATCTTCAAAACCTCGTATTTCTCCTCCATTATGGTGGTTATGGTTTCTGCGCTTGGAGGATTATACAATGGCTGTAACATTTTAACAAATTCTTTGAATCCCTTCCTTTCTACCATTGAAAGCGATAAATTATCCACAGCTATCATGTATAAAAGGGCCTGTGTCACATCTGCGTATCGCTCTCCTCCACCTGAAGCAGGATCATACCAAAGAAATATAGAATGTGCATGAATTTTTTCTGAACAAATATAGTTTTTTGGAAAAGCATTTGACACGAGAAAAGGAAGATATTTTTCCAAACGATGCATTCAGACTACAACTATTACTGTTGCAAGACTTCTCATTTCCACTTGACGCTGTTAATACCTGAAAGATACAAATATATTTTTTTATTTTTCAAGTGTAGTCATTAATGAAAAGATTAATTATTTAACATATAATGAATAAAATTTATGTATCTTTTCAAACTTACGAATTAAAAAAATACAAATTGAATTTTATTTGACGACAATTTTATAAATACTATATAAAATGAGGTAATTAATTATATTTCCGTATCAATGTTGTTAATAATGTGGTCGTTGACCTTTCTTTTTAGGGGGGACAAAAACATTGTGGGATTTCTTAAAATGCGATCTTAAAGTTCCACTTCGGGTGTATCTGCCAGGACAAAGGTGACATAAATAACGCCGGAGTCCATCGCACTCAAAATTTACATGTCTCGTCAAATTTGTCTTGTTTCGATAAACTTTTCCACATCTGGAGCAATTAAGAAACGAAAGCGAAACGTTTGCTGTAATCTGGAAAAGATATCACAGTTTTAATATGAGATGCCATAACTATTGCTTCACCCAAGGCAGCAGGATTTTTACTTCCATTATCGCGAATATTACTCGGTCTAATCCCCTCATAAATGTAGATATCGCGCTTGCTTTATGTGCCTCTATTCTTTCACTTCCCTTTACCCCCGGTGTTTTTTCCATAGTTATATCAATTAATTCATCCAATATCTGATTAACCCGAGCCCCGAAATCGGTGATGCTATCATCGGACTTCTAGACTGCCATGGTTAATTTCTATGATAATTGAATGATATCTAGTTTCGGTAAATAAATTCTCTCAAGTTTCTTCAACATTTCATCAAGAGTGATTCCTGCTTTATTTTGAATATGTTTACGAGTAGCTCCTATAACTCTGGTTTGTACCAACATCGTTAAGTAAGGAATTTCATGAACCATCACCATGCTTCGGGCCATTTGTCAATGTTCCACAAACATAGTGACAGACATGTTAGTATCATCAAACTCAGGAACCATGTCCCGTACTAACTCAGACATATGCATAATAGTTTGCGCCCTTATTGGACATGACATTGTGAAAGTATCTTGTACAGATCCTTCTCGGCTACCTGGACTGGTTTCTAAGAGTTCATTGGGTTCATAAGGATTCTTTGAAACAGTCCTAACACTATTGATAATACAACCGTTACTACTAACACTACCGGGATAAGACTTACTTGGAGTATACAATGTTCAAATTTGCGCTCGCACTTGTAGTTTTTCGAAGTGTTGTAGCATCGTAACTTCCTTTTCAATGAAGATTTCCAGGTGCGTGAGTGAAGATTCGATTCTTGAATATTGGAGAAGCATTTCCTATTCTTGAACTTCCCTCGGTTCCTCACCCTCTTCCGTACTGGGCCGGTCCAGCGTTGCCGGGTCCCTCTTCCGTTACGGGCCGGTTCTCGTTACAGAATTTTTCTTCGATGAAATACGAATTCGTTCCTTTTGATCCCTTAAACCTTACGGTTGTTGAAAAATTACAGGTGACTGCGTTGAACCGTTTACAATCTTGGTACAATTCGCGAGACCTTAGCTACCGGGAGAAAAACCACCCAAAACAATGATAGAAGATCGCGGCTTTTCAGAAGTTCAATAATCATACCATTCACTTGTTTGTATGGTTGAAGGTTTAGTATTTATCACTTCACCAGTTGATTATTTTGAAATGGAAAATGTTTATATTCCACTCATTGTTTATTATCCTCTCTTGCATAAAAAATTTATCGGGATAATTTATTCATTTATTGCAAGCAGAAAGTCTTTCTGCTTTTGGATAGTATTATTATTAATTCTCTTTCTTCTTTCTACTAGGTAAGCGTCCAATTTTCTTCATTCCTTGGGGAATATCCTTTTTGCTCATCGGGGTTGGCAAATAAATACGCCTACAGTCTTTAGTTTTGATTAATTTTTGCCAGATCTCTAATGCATTCACAATGATTAGAATTGATAACTGATATTCAACATTTAAAATTGTTCAATTGAATTCAATCAACAATATCCGCGCAACACTAAACAATTGAACTTAAAGCTTTCAAATGTTTTTCCCGCCAACTGCCCCGCCGGTATTTCTATTTCAAAGAAGGATGGTTCGCTGAAGCCTCATTGAGAAGGTCAGTTCCGTTTAATGGACTTCGGCCTTGAGCTTGGTCTCAAGTGTCAAGTCCCAGTGACCTAGTTTTCACGGTACAGCTAATCCTAGCCCGCTGTCACCAATCTATTACGCTCCCGGCGCTGCAATATACTCGATTTCCGCTGTTGCTGTTTGTGCTTGACGTTGATTCGTAAGAATGGATCCATTTGCTGTCGTTGATTAGTAGAAACCAATAACCGGAAGAACTAGTCGGGTTCAAATCAAACACAATTAATTGTCACTCCAATATAAATGTATTTTATAATCACTCGTTGTTTAGCACTGAATGCACATAATCCAATAGGTGAATACACATGATCCAATTGACACTTCTCATTTAATCCGTCGCTACACAAGTTTGTAATAACGCAAGAACTAACAACGATTATTTAATCGACAAAAGCCGAACGCGGCATCGCGTCCGCGTTCGGGATAAAGATCTTGATCTATGCAAGTTTAATCAGTTTATACTTAAATGTTTCAACTTCTCTCTGAGTACAATTTTATGAACCAGAGTGTCGCAGGTTTTAGGTAGTAAGTTTGGTTCAGAGATACAAATTTCTGACGTCTTTTTGCTGTGCGCGCCTTCTTATAAACTACTTCTTGGGCGAAGTAATTCTCCTACTCTAGTGAGGAAAAACGTTTAGTGCTCGTGCGTACAGGAAATTTCTACTCGTATGATTGCAGCATTTATCTTCAGATCTTCGCTCTCGTCTACGTTTACGTCTAGCCTCTGACTTATGCTTCGAACTTTCGGCTTATGCTGCAAGTCCATACTCGTCGGCAGTCACCTCTTTTATGCACTTGTATCACAAATAGCTAGCTATTTATGAACTGAACACTTCTTAAATTCCATGTTAAATTATTTTATTTTAAGTCCTTTACAATCAATAATTGTTCCATTTTCATTGATGGATCAGAATTCAACATTTTCATTTAAAAAATGGAAGATTTTGAAAATGAAACGATTAAAATTGTAAGGTTCAAATTTTCAATTTAGCACTCTGCAATTTCAACGATTCATGGCTTCCTATTTCAGAACACTTAAGCTTAAAGTTGTTTAGTTTTGAGTATTCAATTTATAGTCCCTGATTCTAGATAAACAGTCAGATATTGCTAAATATTAAACAACAAGTCTTTTTTCACTCCAAAAATTAAATAGACGCATTTGATTATGGATCTATCAATTTAAAAATTATTTGAATATTGAAAATAGTTCATAAACTCACAATCATACGTTTATATTCGTTTAGCTACGAACACTGTAAAAAAAAAGTATGTGATATGTTGCATGGTTCTGCTTTGGAAACTAATTGAGCCATATGATGCGAAGTAAATTTACAATAATGTACGCAAATAAGCGGTACTCTTGCATAAAGAAATGAGCGCTACTGAAAATAAACAAACTGCATGTAAACTGTGAGCTCAAAAAACGCTTACTTCCCCTCACTCCTCTCTAACCTAAATATTTCAAGTTTTATAGTTCGTGATCTTACATGTATTCAGGTCCGGAAATTGCATAAACTATACATGCTAGTTTAGTTAATGTTACGGTTTTCGACCAGGTTACGTATTGATGAATGATGCTCAAGGTTTTCGATTTTCTGGTCATTAAATATTTAAACTTATTAAGTTTTCTTCGACGTTCCACTCACTAATGTAGTGCCTCATCAGGCATTATAATTAGAATCAAAAACAACTATGACAGTCAATTAGGTGAAGCTCCATCATTAACAATCCAAATTATAAATTCTCAAATTCAATATAAACGGCTATCAGTAATAGTTTTGAAGTTGTTGACTTACAGAATATTATAAAATTCTCTTAAGAACACATTTTAGTAAATTTCTTTTCATGAATCTTATTCGTGCTAAGTTCGGTATATCTATAAAAACTATCATTACTCGCACACTTAAAAATTACGTATTCCAGTGAGGGGGCCCCCCTTTTTTCTCCGAATACAGGTTTCCTGAACGTACATAGTTGCGCTACTGAATAGAAGTAACATGTTGCATGTAACTTTACGAATTTATACCAAGTATTTTCACATTTCGTCCATTTCAATTACGCAAAAATATGTATATATGCTGTTATTTTATTACCTATATGTTATTACCTATAAATTACGTGATATTAAATTTTCTTTCAGAGCTGTTATCAGTTATCATATTAAAGGAATATGACAGCACAACGTGAAATATGTTATTGATAAATATGTT
>JAUMHM010085865.1:0-11320 GCA_032362435.1 Melikaiella ostensackeni | reverse complement strand
TTTCAAGAATTCAGAAGTTCCTTATATTAAGGTTCCGATAACTATTTGAAAGAAAATTTTCGGAGGAGACTTTTTTTAACAAATTCATGAAATTTTGAATTTTTATAACATCTTCATCTGTTGCTGTGAAATCTATAAATGTAATCAGATTTTTTACGTTACGTCTTCATTTCTACTTAATCGCAACTCAAATCGTTTTTGAAAAAGGAATCCTTTCGAAATCAATTGTTATTATAGTATTAAATGTCGCAACAATTCACCGATATCAAATAAATTCCGAAAATTTAAGAAACTTTTGGCCATTTCCAATGGCATGATGCATTGTCTTTATTTGAACTCTACATTCTAACATTCAGGATATGCCGACAATATTATAGACTACAAATTCCTTCGTTTTTGAAATACAAAAAAAAGTTTTTTTTTGACCCGCCATAATGCTGGTAGAATTGTTCCTTCTACAGATGGAAATACACAGATATGCTGTAACTAGAAATGCACTTAAAATTATAGGTATGATATATTTCTATATTCACCAATGGAACTCAGGAAAACAGCTAACGTGAAGAGTAGAGTACCAATACGAAGCCACATATTTTCTGAATATAAAAACAAATTTACGAACGACTTTGTGTAAAACTTAACTTTAATGAATAGCGGCAGAACGTTTTATAGGAGTATATTGCCACATACTATCGCATTTATAGCTCCAACGTTCGTGACACATTTTTGTAATGTTTGAATTTGATAAGAAATAGAGGACGTTGGAAGAACGACTGGATAAAGAACAATCTTCTAAAATCGAGATTAAAATTCATATTAAACATATTCAACAAATGCGAGAGGAGAGAAAAAAATGTAAAATGATTTTGGAGCAAATAAAAAATTATTTTGGGAATGGAAATAAGGAAAGAAAGTACTAGCACAAAGTTGATCGGAATTATGAGTGCTGATGGTGAAATGGCATGAGATACCGACATAGTGAAAGATTGTATGAGTAACTATTTCAAGAAATTGTATGGACGTCAAGCTATGACGCATGACAGTTGTGACACTGAGGAGGACACGTTAGACAATTCTGTTGTGGGTGGCGAAAAAAGAATCGATATCCGCAACATTATATCCGTAATTAAGAAACCAAAGAATGATAAAGCTTAATCATTAAAGTTCAATTAAATTTTTCATTTTTTGAGGAGAATTCGTTCAGGACAAAAGTACCGGAAAAGTTCAACTTACATTTTTCTGAGGAGGATTTGCTCAGGACAAAAGTACCAGAAAAGTCTCACATAAATTGTTTTTGAGCAGGAATTTTTTAGGACTGAAGTACCGGAAAAGTACCATTTAATTTTTTTGAGCAGAATTTCACTAAATTATAAGGGACTTTTCCTCTACTTTTGTTCCAAACAAATTATCCTCACAAAAAATTTAAGATGAACATTTCCAGTACTTTCATCCTAAAAAAGTCCTGCTCAAAAATAAATTACGTGAAACTTTGCCGGTAATTTTGTCCACGAAAAAATCCTGCTCCAAGAAAATTAAGTGGGACTTCTCTGGTGCTTTAGTTTTGAAAAATTCCTGCTTAGCAAAAAAATTCTGTGGAATTTTTCTGGTACTTTTGTCCTGAGCAAATCCTCCCAAGAAAAATTAGGTTGAATGTTCGCGGTATTTTAGTCGTGAAAATATCCTGCTCAAAAGAAAATTAAGTGGAATTTTTCCGGTACTGATTTGTCTCATACCCAATACTTTAGCGGGACTTCATGCGGGATCCCAGCGGGATCCCAAGAAGACTTTTTCATTCTCGGAAAGACTAATTATAAATCGATTAGCCTACTTATAACCTTTGGGAAAAATATTTACAAAAATACTTACTGGTAAACTCATGGGAATAACAAAGAAAAGGATCTGGGAGGTCCGATGTGGATTCATGCCAGAGAGATCATGTGAAGATCAGGTATTTAGATTGAGATAGATCACAGAAAAAAAGTTCAAGAGTAAAGAAAAAGGTTTTCTATGTATTTCTTGATCTGGAAAAAGCTTTCGATAAGGTGGATAGAACTTGACTTTGTGAAGTCCTGAAAGAGTATGGAGTAATGGTTGGCTTCTTTTTTAAAGCAATATATAATGGACGATTGGTTTAATATCCGCTTGTAGATGATAAGATTGTGACGAAAGAATCAGTCGATGATTTGCAGACAAGGATGATCATGTTGGACACCAGCATGAAAAGGTTCCACTTGAGCTGCTGAGCGAGACAATCGCAATAGGCAAAACAATTTACTGTTTACTGGCATGCTTGATATCCCAACGGAAACTCCCTTATTTCTGTTGGATAAGGTGAAAAGTTTGATTCGATCAAAATTAGACCTGTCGCTTGAAGTTGAATCATTGGATTGTGCCAGGGACGAACATTTTTGTAATGCATGATGCGGACCCGGAACCTGTCAAATGCGCAAGGCCCAAGGTCAGGCAGCTTCTGAATTTAGAAAACTTAGTCCTAATCCTCGTATTACTTGCTCAGGTCTGAGCATCGATAACATCAGCTATACCCTAGAAGACTTGAACAGTATACGTGAGGAGGAAATAGTCAATCACATCAAGTCATCAACGACGTTTCCGAGCAACGATGGATTGCTTCATCTGGTAAATAACAACAAAGCCTATACACCTGTTAACAATGCGGGTTCTCGGCTCGAAAATAACGGGTCGCCGATGACTATATACAATAACGCAGTTGTAATGTCAAACAATCAGAGATATGATTCATTGAAATCGATAGACTGTTGACCCCTGATTGATCAGCATCAGTTCCTTGAATTGAGTAGGCGATTTTATGTTTCTTGCAAAATTGCAGAATTAATCTCTTAAAACTATCAACTGTTAGAGACAGCAGGGGATTCCGGCAAACAGAGAGAAAAAGTTTGACACTTGACCGGAATATATAAATGTAATACATACTAGTGAGTGGTTTGATTTTTATCGAGACCTGTTCCTACCCAGATTTGTATCAGACTGTAATTATATTTCAGTGCTGAACCCTGTCCTTGATACTGACTTTCCATTAGGAGAATTGTGATTGGTCCTCTCATATTGTAAACCAAACAAAGCTCCGGGTCCTGATGGTTTGAACAATGATTTCTTTAAAAGGTTGACATCGGAATGGGATCATCACTTGCTGAATCTTTTTAATAGAGTTTTAAATACTGAGAGAGTGCCCGGTCAATGGTATGAGGTTGCCATATTCATGTTACATAAAGTGGGTGATGAAAAAGATCTCTTTAACTACAGAGGTATTGCTAGTGTTAATTCAATAACAAAGATATTTACAACGTTGTTGTTATCCAGAGTGTCACTGTGGGCTAACGCATGTAGCCTACTCCCAGAAGAAAAAGCCGGATTCAGAGAAGGTAGAGGCTGTAGAGACCACTTGATGACTTTTTACTCAGTGCTGGGTATTTATCTTATCCAGTTTCAGCCCACTTTTCTTAATTATGTGTATAGCTGATGTAGTTGAATTCTTTGTGAAGAAGGCATGGGGGAAGTGGTACTGTCCACTGCTCGACATTTGCTCCTGTTTGCAGACGACATTATAATATTTGCTACGTCCTGACATGATGCTAGGGATGGAATAAAAATTTTGAAAGAATACTGTGACATTATTGGCTTCCATCTTAATATAAAAAAGACAAAACCAGTTCCCTTCCGTAAATCTGGGAAATTGAACAAATTGCGGCCTCTTAAATGGAATAACACCCAAACGCTTGAGTTCGTTGATGCCTGTATTCATCTGGGGGATCCCTTTTCGGTTTCCAGCAAATTTGAAGAAACTAAGGACCACCTCGTTAGGAAAGGTTGTCTCGCTGCATATATAGTGTGCGGTACTCTAAATAAAAGTAAACTTCACTCATGGGAAGCGTTCAGTACTCTTTTGAGGAAGATTTTGGATGCTATGATATGGAGCAGAAGCCTGGGCTCTGCAATATCTGAAGGATATCAGCGTTGTTCAAAATAAAGTTTTTAAACGCCTGTTCTATTGGTCTAAGAAGACTCCCAGTCACTTCATAAGAGTGAAGACAGGGTTCGATAAAAGAAGCACTAAAGAATTTACATGGGCGTATAATTGGTGGATCTCCCTCACATACATGGAAGAACATAGATTGCCTAAAATATGTTTTTTAAAGGCTTTGTGAGCTGGACCAAAATGGTAATTCGAGCTTGCAGTTCAACTGGGCTTCCTAGTTGAAAATCTTGATTGAATCTGTAGGAGAGAGGGATACGTTGTCCAGATAGTGGGCCAAGCCAGGGGTAGTTTATGCGGAAAGAACTAACATCCTCAGTAATGGTCGTATAATCTGTTTTGCATAGCTTTAGACGGAGTAATCAACTCTAATTATAATACGATATTCAGAAACCTAAGCCATCTACAGAAGTTCCACAGAAGCGTACCTCTAATTTAAGAGTAGCCTATTTGAAGTACAAATTGTTACTCAATGAAGAGTCTTTCGTGAATCTGAAATTAGGCCATATTTTAATGGTCTCTCAAATCTCATCGATGCTAATCAAATCTGCAGTCTGTGTAATGAAATGGAATCTGAAGCTTTAGCCCACATACTACACAAATGTCAAATTTATTCAAAATTACCATCTTATGATTTATTTGAATGTGGTTTATATGAATGTTCAATGAAGTTGGCTAGAGACCAACATACCATACCAGTAAAATGTTGTCTTGATTGTTGATATTCTTAGTGTTACAGTGCTGGACATCATGAAAAATAAGGTTGGAAAATAAAGATGTCCCCAGCGCTGTTTTGAAAATCGAGACCCTCGCTGAAGGTCTATGATCAATAATTTTATTTCTTGATAGTTATGAAAATTTTGTTAACTATAATGTAATAGAAACATGGTGAGCTAGCGCGCGAAACATATTTTGCGTTGTGAGTAACATTTGAGAATGTAGTGAAAATATTGGGATGCATCAAATCTACACAGGAAAATTGCCCACACGGCGTTTTGGACACAGAGTATTTTGGTTAAATTCTTGGTTCTGTGTGCGGCAATAATTTTAGTTTTTAGGTTTCGTAATTCGATGAAACAGAACTTTCAGGTACAAAGGCGGGAAGAATTCGATGTGAAGTGAAAATGTTGGAGTCAATTCTGGCAAAAATTTTAGTTTTGAACTTATTAATTTTTATCATGCACTTTGAAAATGGCCTGATTTTTTAGTTTTTGACATACTTATATGGTAAATTTTTTTCCCAAAACTATTCCCTGAAGCAATTAAATTCTGTCGTTAAACTTCGAAATCGGTTATGAATTGCCTATTTCATGCAGGATTGAAGAAAGCAAAATTTACGAAAAAATTTAATTTCGAAAAAAAAGATTATCTAAAGTTCTGATTCGAAAAATCCAATACTTCGTTCGTGAGGATTTTTGCTCACCGACTCTTAGGAAAAAAATCGCCAGCCAAATCACCATCATGGTCGCGCAGAATTTTGGCCAGAATTTACAAAAATCTTACTGCGCATCTTTAAATACCATACAGTCGTAGTGCCTAACCATGAGCCCCATAGGAGTCTACTGCACAGCGAGAAGTGCAGCATTATTCTACTGCGAATTTGCAAGTATGGAATTAATCTACTGCGCAGCCTCAAGTGTCATTCAATCGTACTGACCAGCTATAGACCTCATAGGGGTATGCTGCACGACCGGAAATTCAACATAATTCTACTGCGTATCTACAAGTGCGACATAACTCTACAGCGCAGCCTTAAGTGTCATAAAATTGTACTGCTCGACCTTTGAGCCCACAGGAGTGTCCTCCGCAGCCGCGAATGCAGCATAACTCTAGTGCGCATCCGGATGTATGAGATAACTGCACTGCGCAGCCCCAAGTATCATAGAGTTGAACTAAGCCACCACAAACCCTATATATGTTTACTGCGCAGACGGAAATGGGTCGTAACTCTAGTGCGCATCCAGAAGTATGACATATTTCTACCGCGCAGCCTTAAGCGTCATAGAGTTGAACTGCACAACCACAGCCCCTATAAGAGTCTATTGCGTAGCCGGAAAAGACTATTCAAATCCGCAGCAGTTTAGAATACTTATTTGCATGCAAATTTTCTGCTCGAATTTCTGGTGGATCTGGACCGAAAGTTTCGGGTTAGATCCTCCCGAGATCCGATCCGAAAATTTTTGTTCCGGTCCTCCAGAGGTCCGATCCGAAAATTACCAGTCCCGCTTTCGCACATCACTGCTTCTATGAAAGTGACGTGTGTGGCTATTTTTATTTTCAAAATGTTATGGCTGTTTCAGATAAAAATACTTCGGGAATTTTCTGTCAAACGAACTAGGGGTGGATTGTGGGGATGTGTGAATATTATTATGGGTTTGACAACATAATCTGAAGTTTTGTGAAAGCGATATGTGTGACTATTTTTATGTGCGGCACTTTGAATTAGATATATTTAGCTTTGTCATTAGAATTAGCAATTAACAGTTCACCAATGACCTTCTGCTACGATAGTTTGCACTGCAAAAAATTGGTGTATTATTTAAACAAGTTTAATAAACAAATGCATTATATAGCCATTTCTGAGCAGGTACGTTTCGTTTTTTTCCAGCAGAATCAATAACTAGTAGGTCTTAAATGTGTCTTGCTGTTATACTTAACGCTTTGGCAACAATTGTTTATTGTTTAAACGAATTTAGTTGAAGAATTAATTATTTGAAAATTTTTCAATAAAGACGTTTCGTTTTTTCAACAAAATCGACTACAAACATCTCAAAAATGGTCCTCTGCTTTGAGGAATTGCAGTTAGATAATTATTATGTATTTTTTAAACAAATGTAATAAGCAAACGCATTTCTTGACTGTTTTTCAATGAATTAGTTTTTTTCAGCAAAATCAACTATAAATATTTCAACAATTGCCTTTTGCTGCGATAATTTGCAGTTGGACAATATTTTATATTGCTTAGACAAATTTAATAAGCAAAGGTGTTGTTTGACAATTTTTCAATAGATAAGCTTCCTTTTTTCAGTAGAATCAATAACGAGTATGCTGCCAATGTGTCTTTCTGTTTTACTCTGCACTTAGGCTTCAATCGTTTATTTTTTGAACAAATTTAGTTAACAAACTGATTATTCGAGCATTCTTCAATATATATATTTTGTTTTTTCAGCAGAATCAACTACAAACATCTTAGAGATAGTCTATTGCTATAATGTTTCGTAGTGAAACAATGATTGTACATTATTTAAACAAATTTTATGAACAAATTCATTGCTAGGCTGTCTTTCGATTAATGAATTTCGATTTTTTAGCAGAATAAACTATAAATGGAAACATTATTTATCAAATTCGTTTAAATAAACCACAATCATTGTTTGAATACGAATCAGCATAACAATACACCATCTCTGTGATGTTTGTAGCTCATTCTGCTGAAAAAACAAAATTTCGATATTGAAAAATGTGACATGTCACCACTACTTCTAGCGCGAAACAGAAAATCAATAATTGTACCAGTAATATACAAGTACGTACCCTCTACTTCAAAACGATATATCTAATGTTGTTCAAAATTGATTAAATCTATGAAAATTATTCAAAACTCAAAAAAGTGCTTTGGAGCTGATAGCCGAACGTCACTGCACTCATAACCGAACGAAAGATTATTATGTTTCTGTTATTATTAATGTGATCATTTTAAGGAATTTACGTACAAATCACATAAAAAGGCAACAAGAAAAACGTTTTCAGAAACTAAAACCAATAGCATACTTATCACATCTTCTGAATAACCGAATTTGAAATATTTTACAGGAAATTTTTTTTTTTCATTTTGAAAAGTGACATTATACGTATTGGAGATTCAACTTTGGTTCTGCATGCATTAAAATGTCAAAAAAAGGTAAATAAAAATGTTCTTAGCTTAACAAAGGCGACGCGTTTCTTAGGTTTTAGAGAAGATTTCGCTTCATTTTAATGGATCTCATACATTAGTAAAGAAATTTTTTTCCTGGCTACCTTTTCACTTCTTTGGAAAAATTTTTTCTTCCGTAAAAAGTTTAGGTTTTGTCGTTTGTATGCGATAAATTAAAATAGCAAATATGATTAAGAAATCCTTAGTTTTGAGCAAAATGCATGGCTCCGTTTGGCTATTGGTGATCGTTCGTCTATTGGTGCTTTTACCTTAATTTTCTATGCACAGGTAACTTGAATTTCAGTCACATGCAAATTAATCTTATTCAATTTACCGAAAACTTAAATTTCAATCATCTTATTCAATTTACCGATACTTTAATTTCAATCATAACTTTGCATTAAACACGCTTGAAGATTAAAGAATTTTCTAACAGTGCAAGCGATAGACGCTCACAACCAAGAACTTCCTTGAACAAATTATACGTTTCTATAGTGGATTTCAAAAGTTTCACGTTTACGTTCGACTTCCGAAAATCGTTACTCTCTTAACAAAAGATCTAAACCTAAGAATCATTTTATATCCTTTAGAAAATTTTATAAGGTACCTGAAAAAAATCTTGCAATGTCTTCCCAATGTTGAAGGGTAATTAATTTATAAATCGTAAATTTGAACACTTTATTCTAAATCAATCACTCTAAAAGAATTTTTATTTCACAATTCATTCAATTCAGAACATTTTCAAAAAACCTTTTCGGTTTGTTAATACTTATCAGCAGTTATATACAATAGAAGGCTGCAGAAATCGAATCAAATCAAACCAAATACAATCGTTCAAAAGCTACAAGTTTATTTTCATTAAGGTCAATTAGAAAAACTATTTATTAATTCTCTAATGATTATGGTTAGGTACTAATCAGTCAGTGATATTTTCTTGACGATTGTTTTCGATTCGCTATGAAATGGTTAATGTGAAGTGTACGTTCGAGCTTGGTTTTTTATGAGTGCATTTATTGAAGGGATTTTTTTGAAGGTGAATAGCGTAAGGCAAACTAGATTAAGTGTGTGAACAACTCTCTTTTAAAATTAAATTATACATTTCTATCTATTAGGATATTCGGCAATAATATATATTACAAATTTCAGTAGGTGAGGATCATCGAAAGTTGTGAATGAAACGAATTCAAATTTTCAACATAGATAGGATAGCTTATAAAAACTTCGGGCCGAACCACACTTCTTCAAATAAGAAAAAAAATCTACGGAGAACTCCGTAAACAACTTGAGAGCAATGAATATGAGACATAATTTCCTATAAGACTATATATTACGTATGTCAGTCACTATCTTATTCTTAGTTTTGAGTTTCGTCCCACATTTTTAAGATATTTACGACACTGAGAGTTTATGTGTGAGAAAAATAACATTAAGTGACGAATAATTAAGCATGCCGAAAGCAATGTGATATGGGAAAATCAAATAAATTTTAAAACCGAAATTTTTTCACTCAGGTCTACTTCCCTCTCTGAGAAGTATAATTTCATGTGAGAATTTTGGAAAAATTGTAGGAATTTATACAATTAAATACAATTAAAAATCTAGAAATTATTGACAGCTGCATATTACTATTATATCGAGAGTCACAATATCAAGAACATATTATTCTAGTTTTCAATTGTTCGTAACTTTTTCATTCGACTTCGGATCAAAAACGATATTGCATCTTGTAATTTCATATGTTGTTTTGCTTGAACTAACAACGACCTCTTGGCTGACCGAGTTGCTCAGGCAACGGGCGCAGCCGCTCGGGTTCCAAAAAATAAAAAAACTGAGCAACATTAAAATGGTTAGGATTCATTTGCTCATTTTGTTCGGTATTTGCATTTATCACAATTATCGCCCATGTTCATTAAATATTGGAAGAAAATGATGAGCCGCGCCATAACCAACGGAGACTTTAATGTAGAGATGCCCATAGAGATGCAGTTGAACATCTCTTCAGGATATACTCGTACAAGATGATTTTCATCATTTTTGAAATAATGAATACCTCGATCAATCATTCCATGATAAGGCTCTATATCCAGAGATTGTAAACTCAATTCTGCAAGAAGAAGTAAAAATGGATGAATTTTAAACTCTGCACAACAGGAATAAAAATTCTCAATTTGAGATTGAAAATGCACTCAAACTATAATGAGGAATAGTTAATGAATCACGTGGTATACAAGAAGTCGGCCTGATCATGAATGAGGAAGCGAAACAGCATGTCCAAAAATATGAATGTGTATCTCCCAGATTACTATCAGTAAAAATAAATGTAGAAATCAGCAGGTTATTTATTACAGCATGCTACGCTCCAGTTGCAGATGATAGTAGTGATAAAATAGATTCCTTTCGAGATTCGCTAAACAAGAATACAAATTTCCAATTTAAGATTAAAAATGCACTCGATCTATAGTGAGGAATAGTTCATGAATCACATTTTATACAAGAAGTCGGTCTGATCATGAATGAGGGAGCAAAACAGCATTTCAAAAAGTATAAATGTGTATCTCCCAGATTACTATCAGTAAAAATGAGAGTAAAAATCAGCAGGTTATTTATTACAGCATGCTACGCTCCAGTTGCAGGTGATAGTAGTAATATAGTTGATTCCTCTTGAGATTCGTTAAATGACACTCTAGGTACTTGCGATTTTGGGGAAGGAATCATTTCACTCGGATATATGAATGGCTGGGTGGTGTGCGACACGGAGATAACGACGGGGTTCGGTTTCTTTGGAGTCGAACCGAAGGGCTATGACAACGCCACCGAAGGCGTCATTAGGTTACGGAAGGAGGGTCCCTGTGCCGAGGGTTTCTGCTGAATACGGTTACAAAAGTTAATAAGCAGTCGCGGACAATTGTTCAGGAATGGTCCCACAGGAAAAACCCCCAATCTAAGGCGTGAACAACCATGCCGAAAGCTAAATGGCACCTGGGTCAGGTGTCTCTAACGGTGACTTTGGGATACCGGGTGACCTCCCAGATTATGCAGCCTCATCCTTGTAAGCGGGGCTCTACAAGGATGGACGAAGCCTTTCCCTAGCTGCTCGTGGGAAAAGCATGATAACTCGAAGCCATCAAAATGTTGTGGATGCGGTTCAAGAAGATCGAGTGCGCAGAGCACCCGACAATGAGTCGGCAAACGGTGCCGATCACCCTAGAGTTCGGGGTGCTTAAAGTAATATGGATGAAAATACGACGGCGGACCGGAGAGGAGCTCACATTAGGTGGACGGATAGACTCAAGGATGACCTTCTGGACTGCTACGATACCAGCAAAATCCCTATTCCCAAAGGCTTCATGGCACGTATGCACGCTCTGTGGTGCGAGAAACACCCAGAGCTTCAG
>JAUMHM010085864.1:0-11322 GCA_032362435.1 Melikaiella ostensackeni | reverse complement strand
TTATTCGAACAAATCGATGCCTGAGCATTCGAGCAATTGCTGACTTAGTGAACATCGATAAAGAAACTGTTAGACAAATTTTAAATGAAAATTTACACGCGTAAGAAAAAAAGGCTTAAAAAAAGTAGAAGAGCGGCTCGTGGATTCTTCACCAGGACAACGCACCAGCACACAAGGTTCTGTCTGTCCAAAGGTTTTTGGCGAAGAACAAGATTCCCGTATTGGAGCACCCACCACACTCACCTGACCTAGCCCCATGTGAGTTTTTTCTGTTTCCGAAGATCAAGTCTGAGCTAAAAGGAACCAGACTCGAGTCGGTGCTGTGAAAGAAAAAGCGGCGCGGCTCATGAAGGACCTCTCAAAAAAGGACCTACTTCATTGCTTCAAACAATGGAAGATTAGTATCAAGCGGTGTAGGGATCGGGAAGGGGATAACAAGGATTGAAAAGGAACGATACCATCACGGAAAAAAAGATCTAGTTGGGGTAACGCAGATCCTGGCTAGCCTTACTAGACAGTCTAGTGAAATATGTACCAACAAGCTGTCTAGTTGAACTCGCCAAACAGTCTAGTTAAACTCTGTCTAGTTAGCATTACAAGACATGTCGTATAAGTGACCAGACTTCTAGTACGGCCAACATATCCATGCTTAGAGTAAGTAACAAGCTTTTTAGTAAAAGTAAGCAAATGTTGAGTTAGTCTTACAGAATCGTTTTTAGATTATTTAACAAGTTGTCTGGTAAAAGTTAACGGATGTATAGTGGTACTTACAATTCCACATGTGGTTGTTCCACAAGTCGTCTAGTAGAAGTTACTAGACATTTACTCCAGTAAAAGCTACTTTGTTATTTGCTGAAAATAGAGGTGTTTAGAGGATCTTTGAGATAGGTTTCAAAACGTACACAGTACAATAAAATTGAAGTTCATTTATTACATCAGTTAATCACTTAACAGAATAATGAATAAAACGCAGAAGTAGAAAAGTTTCTAGAACTAAAATATACATTGGAAACATTACGAGCAAAAGAACACCAATAAAGGGCATCAATAAGGCAGTCAAAGGAGCTGCTTAAGAGCAACGTATCGCACGGCCTGAAGTATTATCATCAAAACAACATGGCGTCGACACCGGAAGACAAGCAAAGGCATGTACTGCGTACACTGTCTCGTTATTCACACCACTTGTCACAACACGACATATCGATAAAATATACTTGACGGATTACGAGGCATTGAGAAGGAGTAACCAAACTTCTGGGTTAAATTTACTAGATCCTCGTAACCAGATTTATCTAGTAGGCCTAACTAGACCTTTTTCTCTGTGCAACAGATTTGAAACTTGTTAACGCACTAACGTATCATGTAAAACGCGAGTAGTTTTCCTTGCACATGGTACACTTCTTCAAAGGATGAATTCGTAATTATAAAGAAAATTTCTTCACTTGGCAAGATAGTGAAGCTAAACATTCATCTGTGAAGAAATTAAAAAGCTGTACGTATACTCCTAAATTTTGTCGGAAGATAGTGACACAAAAATAATGGAAATAGATACACCGTCAGAACTACATCTCATGCTTGGGGGTTACGAATAAAGCGTATAAACACATGCTAATGGAATTGTTTTCAGAACATTTTTGTTTTAACATTAGGGTCTTATGAATATGTATTATTACATGCAGTAAATTGTATAAAATATGATTTTGGCAAACGTTTCGACCTCGGATATGGGCCCTCTTCAGTGCTAGATGTGTACTTGAGAAATTAAGAATCAATTTATTCTTTGGTTCACACTATTTGGTATACAACTCATAAAATTAAAAATGCGTGCATCGACTTATGTATATTTCTTCGACGTGCGTTTTCCCTCTCACCTTGTGTGTTTTTATCGTTCCGCTGTAGAAGGTCAAGTGAATGCGAGGCTGTAAGTCAGTGAGTAATCCCACACATTCTTCACTGACACTTTGCACATCACCAATCACATAATTGTTTAACTTGAAAGGAATTTAAGATTTAAAAGCCCAAACCAGTGCAAAATTCAACAAGCAATTCGAAGAAATATACATGAGTCGATGTATGCATTCTTAATTTTATAAGTTGTATACCAAATAGTATATACCAAACATCAAACTAATGCCTAATTCCTTAACTACACCTAAAGTTTACGCTATTTTGTTCATGTTCTTGATTTTTGTCGAAAAATAGTAAATGGCCTTGGATTTTTCAGCAAACAGATCATGGAATCTGTACATTCTGATTTTAAAACAACTTGGCCTAATGACAAAGTTTCAAGCACACATCCTCAATATTCAAGTAAATTACTAACATCAGTACAAGAATACAATGCTCGAGATTAGTAAAACTAATTGAAAATTTATTTTGCACACTATCTTGGATGTCATAAACCGAAATCAAGAAAAAAATTTAGGGTAATATGACCTTTCATTTAAAGTTGGTTCAAGCACACCGTGAGGGGCAAAGAGTCGTCGGAGTTGAAAATTTACACGTTAACTTTATTATCCTGCCGACATTCGTCGGATCTGTCAGCAGGAAGAGTAAAAAGAGATACGCAGGAGTGGAGCGGAAAACGAACGAGCAGGATGGGAGCGGTGGTAGTAGGAAGTCCAACTATGGGAAATTGTGGAGAGCTCCTCTCTACTCAGCACGCCAGATGTACTGCAGGCGGTGGTCTAGGGATGGAAGACATTACGGATTACGATATAACACTTGACTCCGATGGAAGTCGCCCCGAGGAAGAGGAAGTCAGGACCAAAGAACTTGGCAAGGTGCACGCGCGAGCGTAAACAGAAGCGGATAAACGATATTTGTACCTTCAACCTTGTAGCACAGGCCTGTCCAGAGAGGAGAAATTCCAGGAATTTTCCTCGAAACTGCTCAAATCGCAGATGGGAGTTTTTCACCTCCACTCTTTACTTCCCATTCTATTTAACGAGAGTGTAAGTGTAACATGTGGCTTTTGAGAAAATTTCTCCTCTCTGGATAGGCCTGCTATAGCAAGTTGAATCGCTCTCTCTTTGGTTTTAAAGAAAGAGTGGTTTAATTCAAACAAATAGCTATATCCAGATTCAACCACTCATAGGGTGAATCTACACAGTACGCCAGTCGCAGGTTTAAACTGCATGAGTGAGGATAAGCGCAGCTGAGGCCTAACTTTGGGGACCGTTCAAAAACTACGTCACGCTATTTTGAAGGAATCTGTGTTTTCAAACCTAGAAGATGCCTTTTAAACCCACATACCATATGGACTCTACGATATTCTGTGAATGGGTATTTTCTGGACGGATTCAATAGTCCCTCACCTCCGTGGTCGTTTCTCGATGAAAATATTCTTCAGCACTTAAAAGTTCTCAATTTCCTGATGTCCTGATTCAAGCCTGTCCAGAGAGGAGAAATTTGCTCAGAAGCCGCTAGTTACACTTCCACCACCATTTCTTTCAGCTCACTCGAAAAAGCTCGGGAGGTAGTTACTCTCGTAAAGTAGAATGGGAAGTGAAGAGTGGAAGTGGAAAAGTCACATCTGCGATTTAAGCCATTTTGAGGAAAATTCCTGGAATTTCTCCTCTCTGGACAGACCTGTCCTAATTTTTTACCACGCGCAGCATTCACAACTGAATAGTTGAAGTTTCAAGTACAGGAGAGGAATTTTTAACTAAATAGTTGAATTTTCAACCTACAAAGATGAATTTTCAACCAAATGGTCGAATTTTCAAACAAAAAAGATTTAAATTCGACCACAAATAGTTTTATTTTTGAACAAAAATAGTTCTTTAAGCCAATCTATATATCTATCTATCTTCAAGCCAGGAAGACAAATTTTTTAAAGACAGTTAAATTTTCAACCAAGAACTTTTCTACCAAATATGAAGAATTTTCAACCAAGATGAACGAACTTTTCATCCAAAAAGACGAATTTTCAACAAAACAGTTGAATTTTCGAAAAAAAAGATGTCTTTTTAACAAAATAGTTGCATTTTCGAACAATTAGTGGAATTCTTAAACAAAAAAGATTAAACTACAACCAAAAACAGTTGCGTCTTAAACCAAATAGTTGAATTTTCAATCCATAAGAACGTATTTTCTACCCAAAGAGACAAATGTTCTAGAAAAAACTTAAATTTTCGACCAAAGAACATATTATAGTTGAATTTTCAACTAATGAATTTTCAACAGAGAAGTTCAACTTTGAACCAAGTAGTTAAATTTTATTTTTAATTTTATTTTATTATATTATAATTGTAATTTTGAAGTCTTATAAAATCAAATTAGAACTGTAAGACATTTTTTTAAATACCTAAAAATCATTAAAATCTTCGGAATACTTTGACATTTTAAAAATCTCTTAGGATCTCTCAAAAATATTTGAAAATCTCTTCAAATCTTTGAAATTCCTCAATTCTTGTGAATAATTACTTTTTAATTCATTTAAATATTATAAAATACCCTAAAATTTAGTAAAAATACATAAAATCTGATAATATTCCTTGAAATCCCTTCAACTTCTTGAAATCTATTGAAAATTCCTTGGAATTTTTAAAAATATCCTAAAATCTTTCAAAATGTTTAAAATCTTTGGAAATGCTTCGAAATATTTTTAAACTGCTTCAAATCTTTGAAATCCCTCAATAATTCTGAATAAATTTTTGTAAATTTATTAAAATATTATAAAATCCCTTAAAATTACATGGAATCTGATAATATTCCCTGAAATCCCTTCAAATTTTTTTAATCTATTAAAAATTTCCTGGAATTTTTATATATCCTAATACAGTTGAAATTCCTTAAAGGCTTTAGAAATATCTTGAAATATTTTTGAAATCTCTTCAAATCTTTGAAATTACTCAATTCCTGTGAATAATTTTTTTAATTCATCAAAATATTATAGAATCCCTTAAAATCCAGTAAAATTACATGAAATCTAATAATATTCCTTGAAATCCTTTCAACTTCTTTGAATCTATTGAAAATTCCTTGGAGTCTTTAAAATTTTTTTTAAATCTTTTAAAATCTTTAAATTGTCTAGAAATACCTTGAAATATTTTTTAATTTCTTCAAGTCTTTGAAATACCTCAACTCTTGTGAATAAATTCTTTGAAATTCATGAAAATATTATAAAATCCCTTGAAATTACATGCAAGCTGATAATATTCCCTGAAATTTCTTTAAATTTTTTTAGTCTATAAAAAATTTCCTGGAATCATTTAATATATCCTAAAACATTTAAAATTCTTCAAAATCTTTAGAAATATCTGGAAATATTTTACAAATCTCTTCAAATCTTCGAAATACTTTGAAATTCATCAATCATTTTGAATAATTTCTTTGAAATCCATTCAAATATTATAAAATCCCTTGAAATTATATGAAATCTGATAATATTCCCTGAAATTCCTTCAAATTTTGTTGATCTATTAAAAACTTTCTTGAATCTTTTAATGTATCCTAAATCATTTAGAATTCTTTAAAATTTTTGAAAATATCTTGAAATATATAAAAAAATCTCTTCAAATCTTTGAAATACTTTGAAATTCCTCATTTATTTCAAATAAATTCTTTGAAATCCATTCAAATATTATAAAATGTCTTGAAATCCCGTGAATTGAAAATTCTTTAGAATCTTTTAAAATATCCTAAAATTCTCAAAATTGTTGAAAATCTTTGGAAATGCCTCTTGTAATATTTAAAAATCTCTTCAAATCTTTAAATGCCCTCAATTCTTGTAAATACATTTTCTGAAATCCATTAAAATATTATAGAATGCCTTGAAATCCCGTAAAATTATATGAAATTTGATAATATTCGATGAAATTCCTTCAAATTCTTGAAATCTATGTATTTGATATTTCCTTAGAGTCTTTAAATATATCCTAAAATATTTAAAAATCTTTAAACTCTTTGGAAATACATTGAAATAGTTTTAAATTGCTTCAAGTTTCTAAAATCCCTCAATAATTCTGAATAAATTGTTTGAAATTCATTAAAACATTACAAAATTCCTTGAAATTACATGAAATCTGAAAATATTCCCTGAAATCCCTTCAAATTCTTGAAATGTATCGAAAATTCCTTGGAATCTTTTAAAATATCCTAAAATATTTTAAATTCTTGAATATCTCTGGAAATACCTTCAAATATTTGAATATCTCTTCAAATTAATGAAATCCCTCAATTCTTGTGAATAAATTCTTTGAAATCTATTAAAATATTATAAAATCGCTTGAAATCCCATGAAATTACATGAAATCTCATAATATTCCTTGAAATCTTTTAAAATCGCTTCAAATTCTTGAAATCTATTGAAAATTCTTCAGAATCTTTTAAAATATCCTAAAATCTTTGGAAATACCATGAAACATTTGAAAATTTCTTCAAATCTTTGCAAGCTTTTGAAATTCTTCATTTCTTGTGAATAAATTCTTTGAAATCTATTAAAAATACCTTGAAATATTTTCAAATCTCTTCAAATCTTTGAAATTTCTCAATTATTGTGAATAAATTCTTTGAAGTCCCGTGAAATTACATGAAATCTGATAATATACCTAGAAATATTTAAAGTCTTATGAAATCCTTTGAGATCCTGAGAAATTCATTAAAATACGTTATTGAGTGCCTTTAAATCGTCTAGTGCCTTTAAATTATTGAAATCCTCGTTAATTCAATGAAATCCACTCGAATTCCTTAAAAATCCTTTGAAATATTCGTAAATCCTCTAAAACCCTTCGGAATCTTCTAAAATATCCTTAAATCTTATAAATTCTATGAAATCCTGCCTAATCTTCCGAAATTCAAGGAAGTTCTTTAAATCACATGGAATTTTTAAAATCATGTGAAATTCCCTGAATATTCAAAAATCTCTTCAAATATTTGAAATTTCACGAAATCCCTTTGAATCATCAAAAATATCTTAAAACCTTTTAAATTCTTCGAAATCCTTGTAAAGTTTAGGAAATAGTTTGCAACCCCATAAAAAATTTTAATCTCTTCAAACCCCTTGAAAGCTTACAAATAATATAAAATCCCTTAATTCATTATTTTGAAATTCCTCAAACTGCCTTGAAATCTTCAAAAGCTCTTAAAATTCCTCAAAACGTTTAAAAGCTTTGAACATTCCATAAAAGAATTAAAATCCTTGAAAATCATACGAATTCGGTTGAAAGCTGTTGAAGTCCTTTGCAATACTTTTAAGTATTGGTCCTCATCAATCTAGACGTCACCGCTTGTTGCTCATTCAAACGACACACTCATTCCACAACACCGCTCCGACACGGGTCGCTGATCAATCTCTCTAGCAATCACCCCGGGTGAAGAGCTTCACAAAGCCATTTTATTAATCCATTAAGCAAATCTCTTCACGGGAGCCCATCAGTAACCATATGTTTCGTTTCAGGCATCACTCTTCATATTATAAACAATCGTCCTCCATACATCACTATCCTTGCATACATCTTTTGCTTCCTTTACATCCATACATTCATGCAAGTAACTCGGAACAAATTGCTTACTACACAATGAAGCTAAAATAAGATTGAAAATGGAGACCATATCTTATAATCTAATGCTTTATAGTCACTTTCAGCTCTGTCGGGATTTTCTCTAGAAATTAATCATCTTCTGTTATTAAGCACTCCGGAAAGTGGCTGTCTTTCGCGGAAGCAGCTTTAGCATATATTTTCTCTCTATAATGCACGAGGATCACTGGGTATTTCGAAGGAAAATTTTCCGAAACGTCATCAGCAGACCACGACCACTATCGGTGAAAGCAAGACAAGGACACGGGACTTTGTTTCACCAGGTCTAGTCAGAATCAACGGGAACCGGAGACCTTAATAACTGCTCTTGATACCACCATCAAAGGACCCGTCGCAAATTTTCTACCAGCCCTCTAGTTTCTCTGTCCATTTTGGTATAAGCTCTATATATACATATATATTTGTATAGGTGTATTATATATCTGCGAAGCCCTCTTTCTGGAAAGGGAGAAAGTTAGTTATCCGAGTTTCAAAGTTCGGGTTATCAAAGAATGACGGGCCTCCTCTTCGTCAACGGGGGTTCTGCGCAAGAAGGGCTGATTGCTCCTCTCAAAAGATGTAATCAATATTAATAAATATAACAGCCCTCGAAAATTCCCTCACAAGAAAAAAGAACGAGAGAAAATTTTGTCAAGAGTCTGGTATCATTGGAATCGATTCGACCCAGATTTTGCAAAGCCCGTTTTTCGTTTTCCAAGTTTAGACATTTTTTCCTAAGAGAAGTGGGTCTAAAACAGCCAGTGCCATAATCAACTCCTTCAAAAAAAGCTTGAAAATTGTGAAATTAATTGAATATAGCCTATAATCCCGAATTAACTTGCATTGATAAGCCGGTTACGAACCGGCTCATCATTGGGTTACGAACTGGCTCAAAGAGGACTTTCCGGGGTTACGAACCGGCACATCAGGTATGTTTGTTCAAATTCTTAATTATTTGATTGATGCATCCTTAAACTTGCTTTCAATGACATTTTCGATTGAAAATGGATTATTCTTTACGTAGGCAGAAAGTTTATTGCATTCAAATATTGCTTGAGACATTCGAATAGGATTTTATTCTTTCCATCTTCTTAGTAGGTTACGAACCGGTGCCTTTACCTTACAATTTTTTTTAAGAAGCCATCATTTTTCGTTTAAAATTATTTTTTCAATTGAGAAAAAAGTTCATGTATTTTGTTGAAAGTTCGTTTTTTTTTTTGGTAAAAAATTATCTTCTTGGTTGAAAATTCATCTCTTTTGTTTCAAATTTACCTATTTTGTTGCAAATTCGTCTTTTTTGGTTGAGGTCAACTGTATTTGATTCAAAATGCAAATCTTTTAACCTTCTAAATTTTTCTTGGTTGCATTTCCCAAAAAAAGTAACTATCGTTACTTTTTTAGTTACTTTTGTATTTTAAAAATATATATCCAAATTTAATTTTTACAAAACTTTATTCATAACTTTCGAATAATAGTTGTTACACTTTTTAATGAAAGTCGTAGGTTAGTCATGACCCACATAAAATTTCTAAAACGAGGAATGTTTCAGAAAATTTTGAATTTCAGTTTCGAAGAAAAATGTGAACTTTCCTATTTTGGGCTATAAATCTCTTTGGCGCTGAAAATTAATTATTTCATTCTGAAGGTTATGACTTCAACTTCTGGAAGATTTACAATATTCTAAGACCAACAGAAAATTTTTTAGTAGACGTTCAATTTTCAACAAGATACATGAATTTTCAACTAAAAAGGATAAATTTTCAACCAAAACAGACGTACCTTCAACCAAATATATGAATATTCAAATAAAAAAGAGAAATACCCAACCAAATAGTTGAATCTTTAACTAAACAATATAAATTTTAAACAAAAAATGGAATGGTTAAATTTTCATTTGAACAAATGTTTAACCCAAAAAAAATGGTAACAAATTAGTTAATTTTTCAACGAAAGAGATGAATTTTCAACTAAAATGATGAATCAACACAAAAAAAACATTTTTCACAAAGTAGTTCAACTTTCAACCAAAAATGATAAATTGTCAATAAAAAAGGTAATAGTTGAAATTTCAACTAAAAAAGGTTTACATTTTGAATCAAATACAATTGAACTCAACCAAAAAAGACGAATTTGCAACAAAATAGGTAAATTTGAAACCAAAGAGATGAATTTTCAACCAAGAAGATAATTTTTTACCAAGAAAAAACGAACTCTTAACAAAATACATGAACTTTTTTCTCAATTGAAAAAATAATTTTGAACGAAGAAAGATGGCGTCTTAAAAAAAATGTAATAGTTGATATTTCAATCAGAAAATATTTTTATTTGAAATCAAAGATAGTTACATTCAACCAAAAAACAATTTTTTAACAAAATAATTGAATTTGCAGTCAAGACAAAAAAATCAACCAGATTGTTGAAGTTTCAAGCAAAAAAGGCGAATTCTCAACAAAAAAGTTGATTTTCAACCAAATAATAAAATTTCTATCCAAAAAAGCTTAATTCTCAAAGAAAAATGTAATATTTTAAATTTCAACCAAAAAAAAACGAATTTTCAACAAAATAGTTAAATTTCAAACCAAAGAGATAAATTTTCAACCAAAAACATAATTTTTTAGCAAAAAAAGATGAATTTTAAACTGAATCCATGAATTTTCAACCTAAAAAGATGAATCCTCAACGAAAAATGTAATAGTTGATATTTCAACCAAAAAACAGTTTAATTTAAAATCAAAAACAGTTAAATTCAAACAAAAAGATCATTTATTTTAAACTAGTTAAACTTTTAGTCAAGAAAAAAAAATCGACCAGATTGTTGATATTTCAAGCCAAAAAAGCGAGTTTTCAAAAAAAAGTTAATTTTCAACCAAATAATAAAATTTTTATCCAAAAAGATGAATTCTCAATAAAAAATGTAATAGATGGCTTTTCAATTAAAAAAGACGAATTTTCAACAAGATTGTTCAATCTGAAACCAAAGAGATGAATTTTGTACAAAATACATGAATTTTCAGCTACAAAAGATCAATTTTCAACAAAATATTGTAATTTGAAACCAAAGAGATGAATTTTCAACCAAGAAGATTAATTTTTTACCAAGAAAAGACGAACTCTTAACAAAATACATGAATTTTGAACTAAAAAAGATCAATTTTCAACCAACAATGTCATGGTTAAATTTTCAATTGAAAAAATTAATTGTCAACGACAAAGGATGAATCTTCAACTAAAAGTGTAATAGTTCATATATTTCAACCAAAAATAAATTTAATTTCAAATCAACAACAGTTTAATTGAACCAAAAACTAATTTATAACAATACAGTTAAATTTTTAACCGAATGAAATTATTTTCTTTCAAAATCGTTCACTTTCGAACAAAATAAACTTTTACCCAAATTAAATTTCCGGTTTAAAAATTCATTATCAACCAAAGAGAAATAAATATTTAACTCTGAAATTATTTTTCTATTTCTTTCTAAGTGTTTTTATAGATTTTAGAAAATGTTGAATCCCAGGATGGGAGAAACATTTCAATTTTCCTATATTGGGCTATAAATTTTTATGGCTATCTGCCGCCACAATTTGAATAGTGAAAATGAAAAAATAGTTTGAAAAGCAATAAAAGTGACTGATTGTCGTAAAAAAGACTTGTAAGCTACATTTTAAAAGTAACTAAAAAAGTAGCGGTTTTTATATTTACTGTTACTGAAAAAATGTAACTACTATCGGCGAGAAAATTCGAGTCCTCTGACTTTGATATTAAAAAAGTAAGTGAAGAAAAAATGGTAGCTCAATGA
>JAUMHM010085863.1:0-11323 GCA_032362435.1 Melikaiella ostensackeni | reverse complement strand
TTCTTATCTTAGTGCAGTATATTTTAATTCAATATTCATCTGGGTAGATTTCACTTACCCATGCAAAGCAAGAAATTGTTCACTCGAGTCTGACAGGCCCCTCATCAGTTTTTTATGAACTAGAAATTCTGATAGGGGCCCCGTCGGAACCCAACTTCAAATCGAAAAAGTTGGGAAAATTTTTGCACGGGAATCATTCTGACACTATGACCTAGACTTTTCTTGAAATTTTACATGAATTGAAATGGTCAAGCAGTGCAACTCTGGGTCGCCTAATGTCAGTGACTAGATAATTTACGTGGCTTGAGGCCAAATCTTCTAGAAATAGGTGTGCAGATCGTTTAGTTGCGTACGTGCTCTCTGACATGGGAATTGAACATGAGCGACAAGTACACCTCATAAGTGCTCATCCAATTAATTTGTACATTATCTCATTGTCCATAATTCTATATATGTAATACAAAAAATATTGTAAGAACTAATTGCGAATTAATCTTTGATTAATAATTCAAAACCGCTGCAAATCAGTTTAGTGGGCGCGTTCATTATATGGTGTACCTTTAATTGTGATCATTTCATGAACACTGTGCATCATCATAGAGGATTGTTTTTTTATGAGGAAATAATTCTTTGACAAGAATCGAGCTGATACATTTTCTATGATCATGATAAAAGATTGCTATGATGAAATTATTTATTGAATAAGAACGCAATACCTAAAAATTATAATCAATTTATTAATAATTTACTTATGAAATTTATATTGGTAGTGAAAGTTATATTTTTCTCAGCTATTTTTTCGTTAGCAAATATGACAAATTTTTCATTTTTAATTTCCGTAAGTTTGTTAATTTCCGAGATGAAAAAGGAATTTTTGGATTTAAAATGAGTCCGAAGGGACGGAAAAGGGGATTTTGAATCTAAAATTAGTCTGAGAGCATGGGAAAGAGAATTTTGAATTTTCAAAGATTCTAAGGGGATAAAAAGGGGATTTTGGATTTTCAAAGAATTCTGAGGGGATGAAAAAGGGGATTTTTGATCCTCAAAGGATTCTGAGGGGATGAAAAAGGGGATTTTTAATTTAAAATTAGTCTGAGGGGATAGAAAAGGATATTTTGGATTTTCGAAGAAGTCTGAGGGAATGGAAAAAGGTATTTCGGATTTACAAGAAGTTTGAGGGGATGGAAAAAGGGATTCTAGGGTCGTAAAAGAAGTGCGATGGGATAAAAAAGGAGATTTAAGGTTGTAAATGGAGTGTGAGGGGATGGAAAACAGGACTTTGGATTTTTAAACGAGTCTGAGGGGAACGGAAAGGGTTTCGTTGGCTGTAAAAGAAGTCAAAGGGGATGGAAAAGGGGATTTTGGATTTTAAAGAAATCCAAGAGGATGGAAAGGGGAATTTAGGATTGGGAAAAGAGGCTGAGGGGATGAAAAAGAGAATTTTGGATTTTCAAGCGAGTCTGAGGGGATCAAAAAGGGTTTCGTTGGCTGCAAAAGAAGTCTGAGGGGATGAAAAGGGGATTTCGAGTTGCAGAAGGACTCTGAGGTGATAAAAAAGAGGATTTTGGATTTTCAAAGGAGTCTGAGGGTATGGAAAAGATTTTGGATTGAACAGTAGTCCGAGAGGAATGGAAAGGGGATTTTGGATTTGAAAGGAATCCAAGAGGATGGAAAGGGAATTTAGAGTTGGGAAATGAGTCTGAGGGGATGAAAAAAAGGATTTCGGATTTTCAAACGAGTCTGAGGGGACCGAAAAGGGTTTCGTTGGCTGTAAAAGAAGTCTGAGGGGATGGAAACGGGGATTTTGGATCGAAAGGGTGTCTGAGGGGATGGAAAAGGGGATTTCGAGTTGCAGAAGGAGTCTGAGGTAATAAAAAAGAGGATTTGGATTTTCAAAGGAGTCTGAGGGTATGGAAAAGATTTTTGACTTAACAGGAGTCCGAGAGGATGGAGAAGGGGATCTCCGATTTGAAAGTAGTCCGAGAGGATGAAAAAGGGGATTTTGGGTTGTAACTGGAGTGTGAGGAAATGAAAAACAGGATTTTGGGTTGTAGAAGGAGTCTAAGGTGATAAAAAAGAGGATTTTGGATTTTCTAAGGAGTCTGAGGGTATGGAAAAGGAAATTTTGGATTTAAAAGGAGTCCGAGAGGATGGAAAAGGTGATTTGGGGATGAAAAAGTAGTCTGAAGGGATGAAAAAGAGGATTTTGGCTTTTCAAACGAGCCTGAGAGGATTGTAAAGGGGTTTTGTGGTTGCAAAAGGAGTCTAAGGTGATAAAAAAGAGGATTTTGGATTATCTATGGAGTTTAAGGGGATGGAAAAAGGGTATTGGATTTTCGAAGGAGTCTGAGAGGATGGAAAGGGTTTTTTTAGATTTACAAGAAGTCTGAGGGGATGGAAAAGGGTATTTTGGATTTACAAGAAGATTGAGGGGATGAAAAAGGGGATCTTCGGTTGTAAAAAGAGTGTGAGGAGATGAAAAAGGGGATTTCAGGTTGTTAATGGAGTGTGAGAGGATGGAAAAGGGTATTTTGGATGTTCAAATGAGCCTGAAGGGACTGAAAAGGGAATGTTGGATTTTCAAAGAAGTCTGAGTTGATGGAAAAGGCTACTTTGGATTTACAAGAGGTCTGAAGTGATCAAAAAGAAGATTTTGTATTTTCAAAGGATTCTGAGGGGATGGAAGCGGGGATTTTGGGTTGTAAGAGAAGTCAGAGGTGATCAAGAAGAGGATTTTGTATTTTTAAAGGATTCCGAGGGGGTGGAAAAGGGCATTTTGGATTTAAAAGGAGTTTGAGGGGATGAAAAAAGGGATTCTGTATCTTCAAGTGAGCCTGAATGAATTGAAAAGGGAATTTTGGATATTCATAGGAATCTAAGGGGATAGAAAAGGATACTTTAGTTTCATAAGAAGTCTGAGGGGATGAAAAAGGAGATCTTGTGTTGTTAGAGGAGTGTAAGGGGATGAAAAAGGGGATTCCGGGTTGTAAATGGAGTGTGAGAGGATGAAAAAGGGGATTTTGGATGTTCAAACGAGCCTGAGGGGATCGAAAAGGGGATTTTGGGTTGTAAAAGGAGTCTGAGGGGTTGGAAAAGGGGATTTTAAGTTGAGAAAGGAGTCTGAGGGGATGAAAAAGAAAAAAAGGGGATTTTGGATATGAAAGGAGTCTGAGAGGAGGGAAAAGGAGATTTTAGGTTGAGAAAGGAGTCTCAGGGGATGAAAAAGAGGGTTTCGGAATTTCGAACGAGCCTGAAGAGATTTCAAAGGGCATTTTGGGCTGTAAAGGGATTCTGAATATATGGGAAAGAAGATTTTGGATATAAAAGGAAAATCAGATATTTTATTGAATAAAATTTTCGTCTTAATATATGTAAAGTAATATTTGGTTACAACTCATTATATATTATCTGTTGTTTTTAACATTATTATCAAATTAAATGAACAAATTAGCCCTTGAGCTGTTATTGGTTCGATAGGCTTTCGGCTTCTTGCGGAATGGACTGAAAATTACTTCTTAGTAACAATTTTGGACGTTACTTTATTTTCCGGTAAAAAATGCTGATTGTTCGAACAAAGTCAATAATCAACTGCACCATTTACCCATTTTTTAGCATATAGACTTTGTTTTCACAGTTATATTAAATATCCGTATCCCCACAATGATAATAATTCAATATCAATAAAAATAATAATAATAAAAATGATAAATAGATAATTTACCAGCAGGTAAACATTATTTCCTTTGAATAACTTCATAAACACGTTAGCGATTTGGTTGCTCTTTGACGGATAAAAATAGCTTTTTTTTAACGAAATCCAGTGAACATTCGTCTTAAGGCACATTTTTTTTTCAAGCCTGACTAGACAAAAATGTTTGTTAAGTCATAGTTATTTGTTATAAAAAATGTAATATTTTGTTATTTTCCAATCTATCGACACCGTTTTTTCAACAGTCCACGGTAATTACTGACAAATGTCTCTTTATGGCGTACCATGATTGTTATAAACAAGAATAGTTGTATAAATAAATTTCATCAATGAAGATAATAATAAAGGGCAAAACTCTCGCAATTGATGAATCATTCGCTCTTAGCCTAACCCAGAGTCAACGAACGTGGACGTGGCGAATATATGACTCCTATTTTTTCACATTATTAAACCATTTCTTATTTTATTCATTTTTTTTTAATCTAATATTTTTTATTTTATCATTATTCTTCATGTTTTTGATTTCGTTCAGAATTTTTCAGCAATGTTAAGAGCGAATGATTTATCAATTGCGACACTATTGCCTTTCAATATTACATTCATTGATGAAAATTTATACAAATCTTGTTTATAACCATTGCGGTACTTCATAAGGACATATTTTCCAGTAATTACTACGGACTGTTGAAAAAAGGATGTCAATGGATTGAAAAGTAACAAAATATATTTGTTTAAAACAAATGACTATGAATAACGAAACATTTTCATCCGGTATGGCTTTAAAAGAAAGAATATGCTCTCGGACGAATTGTTACTAGATTTCGCTAAAAAAGCGATATTCATCCGTTAAAAAGTACCTATCAATATCGATAATTTGCTTATAAAATTATTTAAAAGAAAAATGTTCACCTGCTGGTAAATTATCCACGTAGGAGGTCATTGTGAAGATACTTATATTTAATATAGCTGAAAAGACAAAGTCTATATGTTAAAAAATAGCTGAATTGTGAATTTTTTCATTAAATTTGTTAAAACAGTTAACAACTTTTTTCGGGATACAAAGTAATGTCGGAAATTGTTACTGAAGAGTAATTTTAAGTCCATTCCATGAAAAACTGAAAGCCTATCTATTCAATAACAGCTGAGAAGTTAATTTGTTTATTGAGTTTGATAAAACTGTTAATAACAATAGTTCATATGTTGATATTCCTTGAGAAAGCTTTTCGCTTATTAATTTGTTCATAACAAATGAACAATTTCAAACAGTTTGATCAAAATAGGAGACTTGAATTTTTGAGAATATCCATTTTTTCACTTTGTTAGTTAAATGAAAAAAAACATGAAATCTTTTTTGAAAAATCAGCTTCCACCAGGTTATTGTAAATTTTTTATAGAATCGATCTGAAAAACAACGTTAAAATTGGGTAAGAATTATACCCAATAGCTTAATTTGTCCACGAAAATCCGATTTGACCCCACTATGCATCGATCGACTTAGAAAAATTGACTTGAAAAGAAACTTGAGTAAATATTTATTTTTACGTCAAATGAAGAAGTTAAATTTAGATTAAATATCCAAAAACGACCAGATGTGGACTAGCACCACACATGCAGATACTTCTATACGAAAGGGGGGAAAAACAATAATATATTTGTCAAATACATTATTATTATTTATTAATTCTAGTAAAAAAAAATATTCAGCATATCACTGGTCGTGAACTAATCGAAAAATAAGAAACTACCCTTAAAAATATTAAAGTCATTTCGTGCTGTTTCAAAAAACATTTTGACTTCTGTGTGGTTGAAACCATAAATCGCCAACCTTAGATTTGGATTTCAGGGTTACCACAGCCAAATTTACATTTAAAAAATGGAGAAAGTGACCTACTTAAACTAAAAAGTGACCAAAAGTGACTAATTTCTAACTCAAAAAGTGACTAAAATGTGCTAAAAATTACTAATGTGCATGAGTAATGTGACTTAATGTTCTTTTGAATTTAAAAGATTCCGATTAAATTTATGAGAATTCCAGGTGAATTTTAACGGATTTAGAACAAATTCACAAGAATTCAGAATTAATTCGGAAGAATTCAAATTAAATTCAAAAGAAATTAATTGAATTGCAAAATTTTAGAAAAATCCATTGATTTCAGTAAAATTGGAGTGAATTTAGGAGAATTTGAGAGGCTTTGATGAAATTCATAAGAACTAGAGTGAATTGAATAAAGTTTTTAAAATTAAATTTTTTTTAAATGAATTGAAAACATAGGAGTGAGCAGAATTCAGAGCGAATTCAACAAAATTCAAGTAAATTGAAAAAAAAAAGAAAAGACCAATGAATTAAATCAGGTTTGTTTCAAAATAGCTATTTCGAAATTTCCTGACTTTTCCCTGAATAATTTCTCATTTCCCTTGACCATTATATATTATTTTTTTACGTATAAAAACAACCTCACACCTAGAGGATCAATAATGTTAATGCAAAACAAAATATATAAATTTTTCTTTCTGAATTTATCCTAAACAGTTTTAGTGACCCCTGACCTGCAACAACCCTGCAAATAAAATTCGAATGAATTTAGGGGAATGTAAAGGAAATGAGAAGAGTTCAATAAAATTGATGAAAATTTAAGGTGAGTCTTTAAAAAATTAAAGTGAACTTAATAGAATTCAAGATTATTAAAAAAATTTATTGAATTCATTAAATTTGGGGTGAATTTTCGAAAATTCAAGAGAATCCAAAATAATTTAAAAGAATTCAGGATAAATTAATAAGAATTCTGGATGAATTCCAAGTAAATTGAAATTTTTTTAAATGTATTCAATAGATTTCAGTTAAATTAAAGCGAATTTAGAAGAATTCAAGGGATTTCCGAAGAATTCATCGAATTCATGCGAATTAGCTCAATTTAAAAGAATTAAGGGTGCATTTAGAATAATTCAAGTAGATGAAACGAATTAGTTAAAATGAAAAAAATTCCATTGAATGCAGATAAATAGGAGTGAACAGAAATAGTTAATTAAAAGGAAATTAAGGAAATTGAGAAGAATTCGATGAAATTCATAAAAATTGCAGGTGAATTTTAAGAAAATTCAATTGAACCGAAAACAATTCAAAACTGTTAAAAAAATGCATCAAATTAATTAAATTCGGAGTGAATTTGCAAAAATTCCAGGAAATTTATAAGAATTCAGAATGAATTCAAGACAATTCAAGTTCACTTCAAGAGGATCCAAATCAATTGAAAAAAATTAATAAATTTTATTGATTTCAGCAAAATTGAAGTCAATTCAAGGAAATTGAAGAAACTTTGACAAAATTCATGAGAATTTGTGTAAGCTGAACAAAATAAAAAAAAATTAAATTAAAAATCAATAAATTGAATAAAATTCGACTGAATTTAGAGGAATTTAAAAAGCATAAGAAGAATTAAATAAAATTAATTGAAGTTCAAGGGAACTGAAGACAATAAAAACATATTTTAAAAAATCCATGAATTTTGAGTGAATTTGCAAAAATTCAAGAGAATTAACAAGGTATAATACAATTCAGGATAAATTAATGAGAATTCTGGCTTAATTTCAAATGAATTTAAAGAAATCCGAAATATTTAATTGATTTCAGTAAAAATGGAGCGGATTTAGAAGAATTTAAGGTAATTCTAGAAAATTCGAGGAAATTCAAACGAATTCTAGATTAATCAGAAAGAATTCACGAATGCAGGGGGAATTGAAAAAATTCAAGATATTCACAAATAATTTAAGATATTTCCAAATAATTCAAAAAGCTTCAGGGTAGATTAATAAGAATTCAGAGTTAATTCCAAATGGATTGAAAAAATTCAAAAAATCCAAAATATTTCATTGATTCCAGTAAATTAAAGTGAATTTAGAAGAATTCAAGCGAATGCAAAAGAATTCAATGAAGTTCATACGAAATCAAAATAATTCAAGTGAATGGAACAAAATTTGTAGAATTCAAAGAGATCCCAATGAATTCAGATAAATGAGAGTGAATAGAAACAAGAATCTGATGAAATTCATAAGAATTCAAGCTTTCAAAATATTTCAAAGTGAATAAAAAAAAGAAAATTGAAGATCCAAAAAAGATTGAATTTTAGTGGCTTTTGAGGGAATTCCAAAGAAATCAGGGTGAACTCAAATAATTCAATAAAAAGCAGGAATAGGTAAAGACCTTAATTCAATAGTAGTTAGCCCTTGGTTTCTATGCTTTAATTCATGGAAAGAAAAGTGTCTAAAGTGACCTTTTGATTTAAAAAAGTGACTAAAAAGTGAATGGAGGAAAAACAGTGACTAAAATGCGATTTAAGAAGAAAGGTGACTCAAAGTGGTTTCATTGTCTGTGTGGTAGCCCTGAAATTTTTTAAATTGAATAAAAAAAAAACCTCAGTCAGAATTAAAAATAAGTTTGGTTAGATTCCGAATGTTTTCCAGTAGCAGAGATAGCACTTTATTCAAAGATGGTTTAAGCGACAAAAAAAAACTTAAATATTTTCGTTGATGACAAATAGTCTAAAACAATTGAAATTCAATTTAGAAGATTTAAGGGTGAATTAGAAAGTCAGTAAAGAGTGAAAATCTTCTGTAAAATGTAATTGTATATTTTGTGAATTTTTTCTTCAATGGATACTTCTCCAGAGTGGTTGAAACTTAGTTTAAAATTACACTGAAACCTCTATTTAAACGCCCTCCATACACCGTGTTCGTGGAATTTCTGCCAGCTCGTATTCGTTGATGAGGGGGTCCAAGGAGCTGAGAGAGCACTACCATGCCTATTTGCATTTATTTTTGAATACACGCGGAAAATTCTCTTTTCATTAACTAGTCTGCATTAATAAAAAAGGTTCATCCTTTATGATAACAAAAATCTACATTTGTACAAAATACAGTTAATTAATATTACATATTTATATTAGAAATGTTTCTAACGGCCCTGACTGTTTCCATCATAGAAATTCTTGGAAGAGCCTCACGGTCATCGCAGTCCATACGCAAAAGCGCCGTTAAAAGGAGATTCCAGTGTAATTCACTTAATTTAGAATGTTTGATAATAGTTTAGGGGGTATCTTTTTTAATAGAAGCAAAACTTTTCCTAGATTGGCTTTAAGAGTCTTTATAAATATTTTTTTACTTGAGTTTTCATTGGGAATGAAAACTTCTAATTCTTAAGCCCCTGGGAAAATCGGTTAGGAACACTGATTTCAGTTCAAAGAGGCCGACGCTCCCAAGATTTTTGGCCGGATACCGAGTGTAGGCCGTCTAAACATAGCAGAATTTCTATTTTTACGCAAGCGTCTCTATACATGTGTATTGCAGCTAGTGTACATATATTCGCAATGCCCCCAAAGACGGATATTTCCGAAACTGACACGATTATTTGTAGCTAAGAATGCCGCCCTTGTGAACCTGCTTATAGCGAGAGACGCAATTTTCCCTAAAATTTCGACTTCAATGACTAGTACTTATTCGATCATATTATTTTCCAAATTTATAAAAATGTGATAGACGAGGGCTCACAGTGGACTGAGAGACACCGAAAAATGGCCAAAAAAACCAACTTTAAAGTTTTTTGGGAAAGACATATTTTTCATAAAGTAGAGGAGTTGAAGCAACTTTTTTCTGAATTTCATAATCTTTTAAAAGTTCTTTTCATTCTAGAACGCTATGATTTAAAGAAATGTATTTTTTATTTAAGCTTTTTTTAAAATCGTTTCAAGAAACTTGTTCGTAAGATTGTGTATTCAAATATTACAATTTTTTTTCTCATTTGAGTGGTCTTGAATTAACACGATGTACATAAGAAATACGAATATCAGCTTGGTTTCGGATTCCCTCACTTTTTTTGCAATATAATTGAACTTCATATTTTGTAATTATCATTATTATTGCAAGCTGTTTGGTAAAAGTTTAAGAATGATCTAGGATTCATGTACGAGAGAAAAAGTAAAGATTCTCTTGTCTCTTTCTAATACATTTATTTATAATTCACACCAAGATTTCGAATAAAGTAGAAAATAAAATACGACTAATCTTGCATTAATATTTATTTCTCAAACTTTCAATAAAAATCTGCCCGCTTTGCGGGCATTCTCATCGCGCGCTTCGCTCGCAAGTTTGAGCGCACCCAGGGCGCGCGATTCGGTCGTCGCGCTTCGCGCTCCGAAACATGTAAACCTAGCGCTTCGCGCTCGGTGTGATATGTTTTTAATGTACAAATTACTAAATTTTTTTAAAATTTCAAATGAAGGAGGAAATTTATTCACTTAAGGCTCGATCCACCTTAAGGAGTACATTGTCATCATAATATTCGCGCACGAATTTCTGCGCTCGCCGTATAATATATACAAATAAATAGTTAAAAAGAAAATTGAAGAATTATCTTAATGATTTACGATTTCTCTTATAGAAAAATGTCTAACGTCATTTTTTTTTACTTTTTAAAAGCATAAATTCTAATCTTCTGACTTTTTTTCTTATCTTGCGTCGTTTGGGTCAAAAATTAAAATTAAAATATTCCGAAATCATTTTCCATACTTAAAAAACAAACCATGCCTCCTACCAAAAAATGTTCAGTAGAAAGCTTATGGGTCTTCGTAAAAACAACAATTTTGATATCACTACTTTCTTCGTATCTCGCATTATTCGGCTCAAAATTTGAATTTTCGATTTTTTTTCTTTAATTTAAAAATTTGTTATGACAGTCTTGTAGGTCTTTTAAAAAGCAATATTTCTCTGCTCCTGACTTTTTTTCATATCGTTCATTGTTTGGCTTGAAAATTTCATTTTCTTTTCGTTTTTCGAATTTTGAAAATGCTATAACTCTCACAATTTTTTTTTATCGAAAAAAGTCATTGTGATAAATTGTTCGATTTTTCAAGTACTACGAATAACCGTACATTTTATTTTCAAATCTTGAAAAAAATAGTCTCAAAAATTTTGAAAATGCTTTCACTTTTTGAATTTTTATCCAAAATGGTTGGCTGACGAACTTGACCTTCAGTTTTCAATACTCAAAGAGTGTATCAAAGGCCAATCCAATAGATTCATTCTTTCAGAAGTTATCGTGCTCACAGACAGACATACATACATACAGACAGGCACATTCATAAAAATCTGTTTTTTGGATTTAGGGGGTCTCAAAACGTGGACATTCGACAAAAATGGGGGGAGGCAAATTTTACACAAATCTAATACCTTCTCTGATGAGAATGTAAAAATGTTTGCAGCGTGCTGATTGCGCTGTAACTTTATAAGCATGCAGAAAATCACAAATGTTGAAGAATATATTTCTAGAGTAGACTCAATTTCTAACAAATGGGTATAAGTTTGATTACAATTCAATGCTCCAAATCAGAGATATAACGAATTACACATAGATGTGTCTACTCGCAGCTGGGTAGGCGCATATGTAGCTGATAGCGCGATCTAGCATGTTTGCGTTCAACATTTTTTGTTTCATATGACGCTCTTTGAATAAAAGAAATGACATTGAAACTTATATAGCATGTTAATCAATAATAATTACATTATTTGAGACAGTTTTTGATAAAAAATTTTGACATCATTAAGGTTTATACTCATGCGCCTACC
>JAUMHM010085862.1:0-11324 GCA_032362435.1 Melikaiella ostensackeni | reverse complement strand
TCTTCTCGTTTTGTGAAATATTTCTCTGATGAGATCGTTCAATCCTTCTTTTGAAAAAAGTTGTGGTTTCTTTTCTTTACTTTCTACATATTCCTCGTCAATGTCAGCTTCACTGGAGCATTCTTCTTCGCCAGCGTCGTCTTGGATCTCTAAACTTTCAAGAGAAGAAATACATCCGATTCCTTCAATATCTTGCTCATCTGTATTGCACATCTTGATAGGTCTTATTACTTTCGGAACATCGACGTGAGCAATGCTTCTCTTATTTTTTTGTTGAATCCAGTTAAATCGTTCTTGCAGAAATAGCAGTCTTCTTCACAAGTGGGTTCTGCCCATAAAGTTGGACTTTTCAATTTTCGATCTTCAATATTTTTACTTTTATGTCAACAAATCAATTTTGATCTACAATAATCGCATATTTTATGTGGCACCCATTCTTTATCCCGATCAGCAATTGTGAGATCATAACAATCTTCGTGAATCGTTCTGATTTGCTCAGAAATGGTCCTAAGAGTTTTTGGTGGATAGAATTCACTGCATACGTAGTAAAGTGAATCAGGCTCTCTTTTACAATGATGTTTTGAGGTGGTAGCTTGAAGATCAACTTGTGATTTAGTACCTTTTGATTGTGGAGTTGAAGATTTTTTAACTTTATTCGTAAATGCCATGAGTATATGATAGACCCACACATTAGGGATCACGGTCCGATCGCAGGTGAGTCTGCCGTCCTGGGGGTGATAACCCTCATACTTTTTCAGGGCGAAGTATGAGGGCTTTCCGACTTTGACGAGGACAAAGTCAACTCGTCGTCGGACACTCTTCGGCTTCATCCACACACCCTAATGCCCTCCCGCAAGGCAGTACGCTTCTACTGGCTTCGGTATTCCAACAGACAGTGATACGAATCATTCTACTCATCTCCTTTCAGAGCAGTTGTCATTGTTCACCGAATCTGTTGGAGTAGCAGGATTTCGTCACTCGTTCAAGCAATAAGATCATACTGAGAGCGGACACTCCCATTGCCAATGTGATCGAAATTTTGGTTTGTACTCACAAAAAAAAAAAAACTAGAGCAAATTCAAACAGCGGCGCAATACGTTGAATTGATAAGAGACTCGCGATCTTCTGTTTATTATGGTAGAATTAGCAAACAATATTTTGCACGATTTTGAACAAACTTTTGAAGGAAACGTACGAATTCCGAAAGCTATGAGAATCAACCAGGCTTGTGTAACTCAATATTCACCGAACGGCAATGTTCAGCTTTTTGATAATCATAATAGCGAAAATCTTTCTTTGTTTACTACAAAAGCCAAGCATCAAGCTCGGAGACATGGAGAAGATTGCCCCTCCAAAAGTCGGTCTCACGAAAGCTAAAATGATTGATGTGAAAAGCTTACTCAAATATCTTTCTCCTGAAAAACAAAAACTTTCTACGGATTACTTTGCGTCGATAACAATAATTTCAGAAAGTGGATGATTCTGTGTTATCTAGTGAGGAATAATTAGCATAAATTAACATTCCTAAAATCGGATTACAGTATAATGTAAGTTGAATATGGAATAAGCCCTGTCAAAGTATTTCACAATCAGCACTGTGATTTAAGCCAGTGACTATAATGTCCCGACTTGGCATAGTACACGCTTGAAAGATTAGTCAACATCTCTTGCTCAGTGTATGAAAAGTTTTCGATTAGGTAATAATTGAGAGAATATATATTCATAAAAATTAGTTAGAATTCAATGACTTTGTTTGGAAAATATATCAAACAAGCAGCCAATTTGTGGATCTGATTCGATAATCATGAAGACAGGTTTACGGATTATTCACATTTCCAGCGATTTGATGATTACTTTGCCAGATGCGCAAGCTCCATTTCGAATCTTTCCATTCGAGGCTATTTCGAAAATAATCTCTTCATACTAGATTGCCAGAAAATGCATGAATTGAAGTTCCTTTCGAAGGCCTAACAATGCAAAAGTAGACCATTTTTTCTAAGTCCTTCCAATCTTTTACCTAGACTCAGATACTTTCATCAAAAAGATTCCTTAATTAAAATCGAGATCTAGATCGCATTTATTATTATTATTATTGATTATTATAATCAAATAGGTGCGTCAACTATCAAGAAGATTTTCATTACACCAACATCTATTAAATATTTTCTGTTGTTAAATAAAAAATAATATCTTCCGAGCGCTCTTGATTTTTAATTACGTATAACTTCGATAATTGCCATCACTTTATAAATAGTTCAGCTTTTATAAAGCATCACTGATTTCTTGTTTCATGAACTTTTAATTAATCCGGATGAATATTTAATTATCATTTTATCTACTGTAGTGATTCCGTTTACCCACAGGAAAAATTAATCTCCACTTAAGTATAAATTATCTTTTTACAAGCGATAAGAAAAAACTTTGAATAACTGGAAATGAGAATGTTCAAAATTTAATACTGATTATAACTGAAGCGGGAAATACTAAACGCTGCTAAGTCCAATCAACCAAATTTCACAGCAGAGAGAAGAAACATTTTTAAAGGAACAATTTACAATGGATTGAGTAAATTATTATTTTTGAGGTAATAATCTAATGAAATTAGCAATAGACTTAATGGACCTAATGGACTTAGCAGCGTTTAGCTTTCCTTGTTATTATAAATGAAAATAATACATAAATCGTTAAACAAATCATGTGAAACAGATATTTTTATTCATTTCATAAACAAATCACACTATTTAACAGAAAACATCGAACATTTACAGTACTAGTACAATATTTTTCAATTTTGATAATAGTAAATCCAATTATTAAATACTTGTTAAAATCCCATAATAACCGTCAAATTGTGAAAAAATTTCATATTTAATTGTACTTCATTCATTTAGTTTGAATTCTTTGAACTTTTAAAATATCAAGATTCGCGGTACTGAATCGCCGCCAAGCGTAAACTGCGAATATCTTATCTCGAACTATCTATGCACTTAGCCCCTTTAATGGGTATCTCAGCCAACTCTTCATCGATTTGTATGAAACCTTTTTGAAAACAATAAAAAATTGAGGGAAAATAACATCTGTTCATATAAATTTTTCATTTTTCAGAAATTGGACACAGCAGATTTGGAATACGTGAAAAATGTATCATTTTTAGCATTTCAGTCGACCTGCAGCCTACAATATTCAACCGATTCATTAAAAAATTTCAGAATAAGCTGATTAGATGAAGCTTGCGGGTCATTTTGTAGGGAATTTATATTCATGAATTAATTTTAGAGATATTTCACTTTTTAAGCTCAATAATTTGATTTTTTGCTTGTCAGTTTGCAGACTACAATATTTAACCGATTCGTCTAAGAATTTTATAATAAATTGACAAGATAGAGCTTCAGCGTTCTTTTTTGAGAAATTTTGATTCATTAATCATTTTTAAAGATATTTTACTTTTTAGGCCCAAAATTCGATTCTTTAGCATTTTACTTAACCTTTAGCCTACAATATCCAACCGATTCGTCTGAAAGTTTTATGATAAATGGAAAATATGAAACTTCAGGCTTATTTTTCCATGAAATTTTGTTTCATTAATTATTTCTAGAGATATTTTACTTTTAATGTCCAAAATTCGATTTTTTAGCATTTCACTGAACCTGTAGCCTACAATATTCAACTGATTCGTCTAAGAATTTCACGGTAAATGCACTACACATAGATGAAGTTTCAAAGTCATTTTTCAGAAAATTTTGCATCACTAATTATATCTAGAGATATTTCACTTTCAATGCCCAAAATTGTTTTTTTTTTAGCATTGTAGTCAACCTGCAGCCTACAATATTTAACTGATTCGTCTATAAATTTTATGACAAATTGACAAGATGAAACTTCAGAGTTATTTTTTAAGAAATTTTGATTCATTAATTATATCTAGTGATATTTCACTTTCTATGGCCAAAAATTCAATTTTTTAGCATTTCGCTCAACCTGCAGCGTACAATATTCAACCGATTTGTTTACAAGTTTTATGATAAATTAAAAAGATGAAGCTTCAAGCTTTTTTCAGGAAATTTGGATTCATCAATTATTTCTGAAGATATTACTTTTTATGTCCAAAATTCTATTTTTTGGCACTTCACCTAACCTGCAGCCTACAACATTCAACCGATTCGTCTAAAAATTTCACGATAAATGAACTAGATGAAGTTCCAAGGTCATTTTTCAGAAAATTTTGAATCATTAATTATATCTAGAGATATTTTACTTTCTATGCCCAAAAATTCGATTTTCTATCATATCAGCCTGCAGCCTAGAATATTTAGCCGATTCGTCTCAAAATTTCATGATAAATTTACAAGATGAAACTTCAGAGTTATTTCTTAGGAAATTTTGATTTATTAATTATATTTGATGATATTTCACTTCCTATGGCCGGAAATTCGATATTGGAATTTCGCTCAACCTGCAGTCCACAATATTCAACCGATTCGTCTGAAAGTTTTACGATAAATTGAAAAAGACGAAGTTTCAGGCTTCCTTTTTTAGAAAATTTGGATTATTTCTGGAGATATTTTACTTTTTATGTCCAAAATTCGATTTTTCAGCATTTCACTAAACCTGGAGTCTACAATATTCAACCCACCTGTCTAAAAATTTTAGGATAGATTGACTAGATGAAGCTCTATGCCAATTTTTCTGGAAATTTTGCATTCGTTACTATCTCGTGAGGTCTTTCATTTTTTGTGTCCAAAATTCGATTTTTCAGCAGTTGAATCAACTGTAAGAATCAGTATGATTATAATTATTAAAAGCTGCATCATTCAATTAATGGCAAGCTGCGTTAAAATAAGCGATTAGACCTAATATTGAGCCTGTTTTCTTATTATCAAGCAAAATTGGCATCCCAATAATACGTAACTGAACTAATAATTATATTTTGAATTATAATATAAATATCAATACCAATTATATGTATTATGATGTGTTGAGTATTAAATATTTTTATTACTTTGAAACGAGTAATTGATTTAACCAAAATATGTATTGAAAAATTAGTAAAAGTAGGCGTAGTAAGAAGAAAGGATTTCGTAGCCTATTAAGTCATTGAAAAAGTCATTCAAATCTCATCTCCCGGTCTTTACACTTCCCCTCATTCCCCCCTCCTTTCTCTTTCCCACCCCACCATTTTCCTCATTTCCCCTTACCGTTCCTAATTCCTCCTTACCTCCCGCATTTCCACTCATTCCCCCACCTCTAGTTTCTCCTTACACCCTCCCCTCACTACCTCGAATCCCCCTCACTTCCCCTCATCAGCCAACCCCTCACTTCCTATCATGTCCTTTTATGCCACTCTACTCGGTTTCCCTCATTTCCCCACATGACACATGACCAAATTGATAAAATGACAGAAATTTTGTAGATGTATTAAAAGGGGAACAAATGAAAACTTAGCGAGATTATTATTATTATTATTATTCTTATTTTCATTGAAAAAACAGAAAATCTCGCCAAGTTTTCATTTTTCCTCTTTTCAATAAATTCTCAAAATTTCGATTATTTCATCAGTTTAATACATTTTAGGATTTAGATATCCCTTAGAATTACTTTGCGGACTTCGATTTCACAAATTATCTTAATATGTTGTTAATTGTGTTGTGTTATTTATTATGTTATTATTATTTATTGTTTCGATTTATTTTTATCAGAGAGCGGACGAGCCTAGTCTGTAGTTGCGCACCGAGCCCAGGCTCGGCTCCCTCGCTGCGGAGAACCGCCGCATAGGGAGAGTGGTGTGTCCGCTAATCACAGTCACTAATATTCAAATGCTCGCGCATATTTAAATTTTTAAATGTATTACATTCATAAAAAAACTGAAATATTGAGACTATATTAAAAGGAAAACAATGAAAACTTGGCCGGATTTTCTCTTTTTCAATAATAATAACAATAATAATAATTCCGCTGAGTTTTCATTTGTTCCCCATTTATTACATCCACGAAATTTCTGTCATTTTATCAATTTAATACATTTTAAAATTTAGATATCTTTTAGAATTACTTGGCAACCTTTGATTTTACAAATTATGTTGATTGTACTGATAACTTTTTACTTGGCAGAATTCTTTGCATCGTAGATAATTTTTATGAGATCTCGCTTATTTTTAGGGTTTGGTAACCCCAGACAGAAACCCTTATGGTCTCGGTCGAGTGACCGTCCGTCGTATAAAAAAGCGAAAGTGAGGGGAAATGAGAGGAAATGAGGGGAAGTGTGGGAACATGATTAGGGGCAGTAAGGGGACATAAGGGGAATAAAGGGATGTGTTGACAGGGAGTTAAGGTTAGGATGCGAGGGAAAGGGAGGGAAAGCGAGTAGTTGTGGGGCAAGAGTTAGTGAGGGGTGTGAGGGGAAATGAGGATCGTGTGGGAAAATGAAGGGAACTGAGTAGAGTGGGATGAGGGAAAATGATAGAAAGTGAGGGATTGGGTGATGAGGGAAAGTGAGGGAAATTTGGGGTAGTGGGGGGAGAAGTGTAAGGAGAAATTAGAGGTGGGGAAATGGGTAGGAGTGCGGGTAGTAAGGGGAAATGAGGAAAAGTGAGGGGAAATGAGAATGGCGGGGAAGGAAAGTGAGAGGAGGGGGAATGAGAAGAAGTATAAAGAAAGGGAGTTGAAATCTAAACGACGTCATTAATGACTTAATAGGCCATGAAACCCTATTTGTTACTACGCCCACTTTTACTAATTTTTCAATAAATATTTTGATTAAATCAATAACTCGTTTCAAAGAAATAAGAATATTTAATACTCAACACAATATAATACATATAATTAGTATTGATATTTATATTATAATTCAAAATATATTAATTAGTTCAGTTACTTATTATTGAGGGGGGGGCAATTACAAGGGGGCTTTCCCTGGTTATCATTTGCTGGTTAATAAGCAAACAGGCTCAATATTGAGTCGAATCACTTGTTTCAACGCAGATAGCACCGTTTAGCTTTCTTTGCTTCAACTATCCTTCGGACTTTTTATATTTTCTAACAATTCTAGACCTGAGTGCACTTATAGCTAATGCAAAAGCTTACTTAGAATGCTTCCTCTATGAGGAAACGTTGCTTGAAGACCATTTTGAACTTTTTTTCTTTTAAACTGAACCCATTTCCGGATTCCTCTTTTTCCTTGAAAGAATGTGAAAGTAACTGGCATTGAGAGAGTCTGAAATGACGAGGTTAAGAGGAGGCAAGATGATGGTCAACGGGATGAGGGAATCAATGGGTCGGCGACGCTCTGGGGCGTCGCGTCGCTTGGGGAATGCGTCAGGACGCTTCTTGGAATTTTGTTCGACGTCAACGTACTGGCAAGATACGTGCTCGTATTGGCTAGATGACAAAAAAAAGAACACAGAAAACCCGAGAGGGAGGAATAAAAAGAGTAATATCTCACGGGAAATTTCAAACCTCTACCTCCAACTCCACTTTTCATTCGGAAACTTATAACCAGATAATAAAAAAGTGACACGTTTGTTGAACTTACACTTCCCCTTTCAACCACCAGAGGAAACTGCTGACAAAACATAAGCTTTTCTCATAAATTTTGCTTTCATGTATGTTCTCCTTTTCCTTTTCCATCGTTCGTAACAAAAAGATTTCAAAATGAAACTTGATAGCAATTGAAATAAATAATAATATATTTGAGAGTGAATGGTTATTTTTACACAAAAAATTATACACAAATCTGATGAGAAAACTCCCATTAATTACGTGAGAATGGCAAGGATGATTTTTTAAATTTTAGACCCCTTTTCCCAATTTTGAGGATTCGTAAGATTTTTGTGTCCCCTCTTCCCCTGTTATATAAGATATTATAGTTTTAATCAATATATCAACACTATATTGATTATTTCACTGTGAACCAGATTTCAAAAGATTTCAAGGGATTTCAAAGGATTTGAAAGATTTTCTGTAATTTCAAAGGATTTCATCAGATTTCAAGTGATTTTAAGATACTTCAAAGAACTACAAAGTATTTTAAAAAATTCTACCATTTTGATGGGATTTAGCGACAACTACAAAGCTTTTTAGGTATTTCAAAAGATTTCAAGGGATTACAAAAGTTTCAGGACACTTCAAATGATTCCAGAGGATTAAGAGAGGGTTTTCATAGATCTCAAGTGATTTCAAAAGATTTCAAGAATTTGAGGAAATTACCTAGTACAATTTCATACAGAATCTCAATTTTTCAGGAAATCTTAGAAGATTTTGAAGGACTTGGATGAGTTTAATCAGATTTCATGAGATTGTATGGGATTTCAAGAGATGCCGAAGGATTTCGACAGGATTAGGGATTCTAAGGAATTATGAACGATTTCCGCGAAATACAAAGGATTTAAACGCATTTTGAGAGATTTCAAAATATTTCAAAAAAAGTCACGGGACTTCAAAGGATCTTGAAGGATTTTCAGACATATCAAAGAATTTTCACGAATTCCGAAGGATGTCAGAGGATTTAAATTGGACTCCAAAGATTTTAAGGGATTTCAAGGAATTTCATAAGATTTCCAAAGATTTCAGAAGATTTTAAAGAATTTTAAGGGAGTTGAAAGGATTTTGAGAGATTAGTAGCGCTTTTGATGATCTTACGGTATTTCAAACGATTTCCAGAGATTCCAAAAGATTACGAAGTATATCCACGGATTGTAAATGATTTCGTAAGATTTTAAAAGGTTTAACGGAGTTTCAAAGGATTCCCGAATATTATAAAGGATTTTGAGGGATTTCAAAGAATTTTGTTGGCTTTTAAAAGATTGTAATGTATTTCCACGGCTTCCAATGGTTTTTTAGAGATTTTCATGGGATTTTGAAAATTTAAAACGGTTTCAAGTATTTCGAAAGATTTCGCGGAATCTCAAAAAATTTAATGGAATTTTCATAGTTTTTGAAGGACTTTCAGGGATTTCCAGGAAGTTAAATCATTTTAGAGGGATTTTCAGGATTTCAAAATATTTCAAAAGAAGTCACGGGATTTCAAAGGATCTTAAAGGATTCCAAGACATGCCAAAGAATTTTCAAAAATTTTGAAGGATGCCAGGGGATTTTAATTGGACTTAGAAGATTTGCAGATATTTCAAGGAATTTCATAAGATTTCTAAAGATTTTGCAGAATTTTTAGGGATTTCGAAGGATTTTAAGAGATTTATAGCGCTTTCGATAATTTCATTGTATCTCAAAGTTTTTCAGATTTTAAAGTGATTCCAAAGATTTCAAGGGATTTTGTAATCTTTCGAAATATTTCATGGCAGGATTTTAATACGATTCCAAAGATTTGAATGGATTTCAAGGAATTTTTTTAGATTCGCAAAGATTTAAAAGAATTTCACGTGATTTCAATGGATTTTAAGAGATTCAAAGCGGTTTCGATGATTTCACGGAATTACAAAGGATTTTGTAGGACGTCAAAAGATTCCAAAGTATATCCACGGATTTCAGAGGATTTCGTAAGATTTCAAATGATTTAATGGAGTTCCAAAGGATTTTCGAATATCATAAAGGATTTCAGGGGATTTCAAGAGATTCGGAAATATTCCCTCGGATCAAAAAGATTTCAATGAATTCTAAAGGGATTTCAAAGATTTTAAGGAATTTCGGAATATTTCACAGAAATTCAAGGATTTCAACCGTTTGTAAGAAGTTTTAAGGGATTTCTAGGGAGCCCAATCGTTTGAAAGGAATTTCAAGAGATTTTTCACGAAATCCATTGAATTCAAAGGATGTCAAGAAGTTTCCACTTAATTTGAAAATTTGAAAGGATTTACAGAATTTTCAAAAAAATTTACAGGGTTTCGAAGGATTTAAAAGATTTTTAGGGACTCCACGAGATGTCGTAGAAGGTGTACATCCGATTTCCAGAATGATTAGGCCCTCGACTCTATTATTTGTTGAACGTATGTAATATAAAATATGAAATATTATAAGAGATTTTTATAGGATTTGAAGATTTCGAGCGATTTCGAGATTTGAAAAGATTTCACGGAATGTCAAAGAATTTTTAGGGCTTTCCACAGTAGTTATGAGATTTCAAGGGATTTCCAGGGAACTCAATCGTTTTAAAAGTATTCCAATATATTATGTACGATATTCATGGAATTCAAAGGATTTCAAGGAATGTTTACATGATTAAAATATGTTAAGGGATTTACTAATTTCTTTAAATAATTCACGGGATATCAAAAGATTGCAAAGATTTACAGAGATTCCACAAGATTTCATGAAAGGTGTACACCAGATTTTAAGAGTTGTTATCTCCTTGACTCTATATTTATTAAACGTATGTAATGTGGAATATGAAATATTATGAGGGATTTCATGGAATTTTAAGAATTTCAAGCGATTCCAAGGATTTCAAAAGATCTCATGGAATCTCAAATAATTTCAAGGGATTTCCACAGTATTTAAAGGATTTCACTGAATTTCCAAGAAACTCAATCATTTCAAAAGGATTTCAAGATGTTATGTACAATGTTCGTGGAATTGAAAGGATTTCAAAGAGTTTTCATATCAAAAAAATTGTTCGAGAAATTTCCTACATTTTACAAAGAATTCACGGTATATCAGAGGACTGCATTTCCGGGAATTCCACGAGGTTCCATGAAAAATGTACACCAGATTCCAAGAATGGTTAACGCCTCGACTCTATATTTAACGATTGTATGTAATATGAAATATTATAAGGGATTTTTTTGGGATTTTGAAGATTTAGAGCAATTTCTAAAGATTTCACGGAATCTCAAAGAATTTTAAGGGATTTTCACAGTATTTATGGGATTTCAAGGGATTTTCAACGAAGTTAATCGTTTTAAAGGGATTTCAAGATATTGGGATTTCAAAAAATTTTCACATGATTGACAAAATTTTGATTGATGTACTAAATTTTTCAAAGAAATCACGGAATATCCAAGGATTGCAAAGATTTCCAGGGTTTTCATGAGATTTCATGTAAGGTGTACACCAGATTTCTAGGATTGGCTCCATATTTATTGGACATATGTCATATGAAATATTGTATGATAAAAAATAATGTGTATAATATAGTATAAAAAGTAATTTTAACAGCTGAAACTGGTTTCAATTAGCATATATCAAATAAATAATTAGAAAAAAGAAACGTAAGGAATGCTTTGGACCCTCCCCCACCCAAATAAGAATTCATAAGACTTTTCAGACCCCCCCCCCCCAAAAAAAAGCCTCACACAATTAATGGATGTTCCCCAAATGGAAATTCTATTAATTAACTATAATAATCTACGACTTCATTCATTCATTTATTTTGTCAT
>JAUMHM010085861.1:0-11324 GCA_032362435.1 Melikaiella ostensackeni | reverse complement strand
TTCCTCTCTGACCTATTCCTACCTAATTCCTACATGGCACCCAAATCTTGTGTACAATCTATCCGGTCCCAATCGGGCCCTATCCGGCAAATGAGACCACTATCTAAATATTGGCAAAAGATCAATGGTTGTTTCTATCCGGTTCCTACCCGATTCCTACACGGCACTCGACACTGGTGTACAATCTAACCGGCCCTATCCGGGTACTCTCCGACAGATGGAACCGGAAAATAAATATTGGCAGAGACGGAAATTCGTTTCTAACCCTTTCCTACCCAATTCCTACACGGCACTCAACACTGATGTTCAATCTTTCCGGTACTGATTTCTGCTGTACGATCTATGCGGTCCTAGCCGATCTCTATCCGACGAATAGAACTAGAAATTTAATATTCACGAAGACCGAAATTCCTCTCTGACCTATTCCTAATTAATTCCTACATGGCACCCGAATTTTGTGTACAATCTATCCGGTCCCAATCGGGTCCTATCCGACAAATGGGGCCACTATCTAAATATTGGCAGAAGACCAATGTTTGTTTCTACCCGGTTCTTATCCGATTCCTACACGGCACTCGACACTGGTGTACAATCTAAGCGGCTCTAACCGTATTCTATCCGACAAATGGAACTAAAAACTTAATATTCGTGAAGACCAGAGTTCATTTTAAACCGCTTCCTACTTTATTCTTACACTGCCCTTGACACTGTTGTACAATCTAACCAGTCCTAACCTGGTATTATTCGACAAATGGAACCAGAAACTGAATATTGGCAAAGATCAAAATTCGTATCTAACCGATTCCTACCTGACTCCTACATGGCACTCGACACCGATGTTCAATCTAGCCGGTCCTAACCGATTTCAATTCGATAAATGCAGCCAGAAAGTCAATATTAACAGGGACGAAAGCTTATCTCTAACCCGTTCCTACTCGATTTCTAATCGGCGTTCGACACTGGTGTACAATCCAACCGATTCTAAACGGGTGCTATCCGACAAATCGACCCAGAAATTAAATATTGACCAAAGTTTATTTTTAACTGGTTCCTATCCTATTCTTGTACGTCACTCGACACTAGTCAAAATTGTATCTAGGCCTGAGCGGTTTCAATCCGATAAATGGAACCAGAAAATAAATATTGACGAAGACCGAAGTTCGTTTCTAACCGGTTACTATCGGATGCCTATACAGCATTCGACACTGGTGTACAATCTCAGCGGTCCTAACCGGGTTCTGTCCGACGAATGGAATCAGAAACCAACGATTGACAAAGACTCAAGCTCGTTTCTCACTGATTTCTACCCAATTCCTGTACGCCATTCGACATTGTTGCACAATATAACCGGTCCTTACTGGGTTTAATTCGACAAATGGAACCATTACCTAAATATTGGCAAAAGACCGAAGCTCGTTTCTAACCGCTTCCTACCCGATCTCTATACGGCACTCGACAATGGTGTACAATCTAACCGGCCCTAACTGGGTTTAACCTGACAAATGGAACCAGAAAATAAATATTGACGAAGACCGAAGTTCGTTTCTAACCGGTTACTAGCGGATGCCTATACAGAATTCGACACTGGTGTACAATCTCAGCGGTCCTAACCGGGTTCTGTCCGACGAACGGAACCAAAAACCAACGATTGACAAAGACTCAAGCTCGCTCATCACTGATTTCTACCCAACTCCTGTACGCCATTCGACACTGTTGCACAATATAACCGGTCCTTACTGGGTTTAATTCAACAAATGGAACCATTATCTAAATATTGGCAAAAGACCGAAGCTCGTTTCTAACCGCTTCCTACCCGATCCCTATACGGCACTCGACACTGGTGTACAGTCTAACCGGTCCTAACTGGGTTTATTCCGACAAATGGAACCAAAACCGGTTCGTACCCAATTTCTACACGGCACTTGATAAACGCTCCCAACCCGGTTCTATCCGACGAATGGCACCAAAAACTAAATATGGACCGAACTTTGTTTCTAACTGGTTCTTATACGGCACTCGACACTTGTGTACAATCTAAACGGTTCTAACCAGATTCTTTCTGACAAATTGAACCAAAAAACTAGAGATTGGCGAAGGCCGAAGTTTATTTCTAACCGATTCCTACCTGACTCCTACATGGCACTCGGTACCGATGTTCAATCTATCCGGTCCTAACCGGGTTCTACCCGACAAATGGACCCAGAAATTAAATACTGGCAAAGACAAAAGTTCGTTTCTAACCGGTTCCTAGTCGATTTTTACACGACACTGGACACCGGTGTACAATATTACCGATCCTTACCGGGTCGTACTCGACAAATGGTACCAGAAACTAAATATTGGCAGAAACCGAAGTTTTTTCTAACCGGTTTCTACCTGATTTCTTGACGGCACTCGACACTTGTTTACAGACTAACTGGTCCTAGCCAGGTTCTGTCGGACAAATGGAACCAGGAAATAAATATTGGCAAAGACCGGAATTCGTTTCTAACCGGTTCCTACCCGATTCCTATTTCTACATGACAATCGTCACCGCTATATGACCTAACTGATCCTACCCGGTTTCTGTCTGGAAAATGGAATAGGAAATAGAAATACGAAGTGAGATTCCTGATCCGATCCTATCCGGTTTTTAAATTGCACACGGCACTTGTAAATCGTGAAGATTAAAGTCCATCTGCGTCACGGTTCTACTAGATTTCTGTCCGCTTAATTAAACGAGAAATTAATTATTGGCAAATATAAAATTAGGTTTCTACGCGCTTCCTACCCGGCCTTGTAAAATTTCAGCGACTTTCATTATAAAGTTGAGGAATATTCAAATATTTTTTATGAACAGAGGCATTGAAAACAGTTTAGCTAATTAAAATTGAAAATTATTTCAAAATGAAAATGATCCTTCTTGGGAAATGATGGATATTTATCAAGAGTTCAAGTGATGGTCGAAAAATATCAAAGAAAAGGGATTTAAGAAAACAGTTTTGTGAATTATAATCTAAAGTCTTTCAAATTCTATACTATGGTGAACGACGTTATATATATATATATTCTGTGCAAGATAATTTAAAAAATGATTAATTGCAAAATTAAGAATCTGGGCTTATCAAAATTGCGTCGACAGTTGACGTAAATTTTCGTAGATGACTTGACTTTGACTTTAGACTTAAAATTGGTAGATTTCCATGAAATTCAGTAAGAGGTAGTCTTTCGAGTCACAAGAATTTAATAAAATTTTCAAAATTAATTTTTCTTTCAAATTTATGAATTGCAAAAAATCATGCTTAAAGAACTTTTTTGCACTTTTTATTGGCACATGTTATTCTGATTCGATAAGGGACAAGTTTCCAAGTATCCGTGAACTATTTTCAAATTGTTTAAACGATTATTGTTACTTTAAAAACTTGTATTCCACCTAGAACTCATGAAAAGTTGATATTTTCGGATAGAGACCGGTTTCGAGTTGGTTATAAACCGGGGACAAAAACCGGATACATTTCGGATAGGAATTGGATAATTAAACGATATTTCAGTTTTAAGTATAAAAAAAATTATTGAAGAGGAATTATATCGAAAAATAGTAAATTGGAATAAATCACCATTGAAGACAAAAATCAGATTTTTAATAAAAAATCGATTAATTTTTCCATCTCCCCCGATTATTTTTTCATTTTGGTGCTAAAATGAATAACTTGGGACAAAAACTCTAATTAAATTATTAAAATTCGGAAAAGCCGCGATTCTAGACAATTACCACAACGTTTCATTTCAAACTTTTAGTTTCGGATATGTGCGTTACCAGACATTTTGGTTACTTTTTTATTTATAATTTCTAAACGAAGTCGTCTAAAATTTTTAAACTTTACTAAGTTTTGCTTTGATATAAGTACTTTATTGCGATATTTTTAGAGAAAATTCAATGATTAATGAAAATGTGGAAAATGACTGAGCCTTAAAAGGGCTGAGCACATATAAAAAATCTTCTTATTAGCAATGTTTTGATTGAAGTACCTGAGATATTAAAATTTAGTGATTTAATTGTATACATTCTCAAATGTATATAACTTTTAAGCACAGCCTTTTATTAACGAACTTATTAATTCATTATAAATTAATTTCTTATGGTAAATTTTTTCACATTGAATATTTTTTGATCAACACACTCATATATTGATATATTATTACCTTTTCACTTGGATAGCTCGTTCAAGAAGGTAATTTTAATTAACTCTCAAACATTAATTATTTTTCATTCTCTGTCATTCCCTCTCATACTTTTTTTTTCATTTTTCCCTTTTTATTCAATTTTTACGTTATTTATATTTCTGTGCAAAAAAATTTTTACAAATAAAGGCACAAGTCTTATGAAAAAAGTAGCTTTATGAGAAAAATACTCAAAGGCTTAAGAGAAGAAGCACAAAGTAGAGAAAGTGTTAAAATAGAGTTTCTCTTTCTGTTCTCCTCCTCTCCGCTTCTTTTTCGCTTTTCCTCAAATATCTCCTCCCTCTACTATTCTTTTTTCATATCTAATTATCTACATACACTCGAACTCCAATATAAGAACAGTTTCGGGAGTTGCTTCGCACTGGCCTTGATCCTAAACCGGATTCCTCGAAACGTAAACAGTCAGGGACGTGTGAACCATTCCCTAATATTACGCAGTTTCCGAACGTGAGTACGAATGTCATAACCTGCGCACTGCGCCTTTATCTATACGCTGCTGGTGTTTAACGCTTCGTTGAACACCGTCTTTCGCCCCGCGAGCTGAGAAACTGTGGGGGCGAGCAGTCGGCCAGCAGTTCTAGGAATTCTTAAACTGGATAGGCTTATATGAGAGTTCGAGTGTATATTCTTTTCTATCATCCGCATGTCCATACCAATCATTTTCTATCCCTTTTGTTATTCATAAACGCTCATATCTTAGTCTCTGTCCTTTTAGTCACATTTTTATAGAATTGCCCGAACTTGATTCCATATTGCATGGTGCTATCGAATTTGGCTTTTATAGAGTAATATCATGTAGAATTGAATCGTGTCAAGATAAATTATTTAGCATGAGCGACCTTTATTTGCACATTGTATTCAATTTTATGATATAGAATTTAATTGTGTAGTATTTCAAAAAAATTATTTTCAGTTGTTTAGAGTTTAAAAAATATTATTTATTAAACAATGTTTCTCACATCCGTTCCGGATGTGACATCCGTACATCATGTTCCGGTTCCGAAATGAATCCGGGCCGGAACGTTCCAAATCTGGATCGTTTCGGGTGCCGCTCCGCTTCGGATCGAAGCTTACTTATGCAAGCTAGGCACCCAAGCCTCCATGCATTCCACGCGTGAAAGTTTTGGCTGAAAAGTACCTTCTCAATCCCTACCGCAGCGCCACATTCACCTCAACACAGGCAAAACTCTCATCACCGATGATCGTTTTATGTTTGCAAGTGTCTGTCATTTGCTGTCATTTGTGGTTACATATTAAAATTATAAATATATTTAGTTTTTCTAAGGAAATATTTAGTCATCGGCAGTAACTGTGGAATGGTAATTCATTGTTTTACAAGCATTTTATTGAGGTATGTATCATATTCGTGTGAAAATTTCAAACATCGAAAGCATTATATGACAGTATAATAACTGTTTGAGAAGGAGAAAGCCGCTGGCAAAGTGGAGAAGATGTTATAAAAAAAACCAGTTACTGTCGATAATTCGAAATATTTCTTTACACAAACTAAATATAATCATAATTTAAATGTCCAACTACAAATGACAGCAAATGACAAATACTTCCAAGCATAAAACGATCATCACTGATCAGGGGTTTTGCCTGTGTTGCGGTGCCGCGCTAGGGATTGAGAAGGTACTTTTTAGTCAGAAACTTTGACACGTGAAATGCATGAAGGCTTGGAGGGACTTGATACAAGCAATGTTGACTCACTCCAGCATTCCTTTATGAATCAATGAATTTATCGATTGTCGAATATAATTATGGATTCGAAATTTTAAACTTCAAGAGGTCGAAGACCAAAAATTCAATAAATGAACCTAAATTTTGGAAATTCTCTTTAATTGGTAGATTTCCATAAAAGCCACCAAGAGGTGGGTTTTCGAGTCAAATAATACGAAGTAGGGGACAAAATTTGAAAATTCAAAAAGTTGACTTAAATTTTGAAAATGTTATTAAATTGGTCGACTTCCATGAAATTTAGTAAGAGGGGGGTTTTCGAGTCACAGAATACCAATTTTACCAATCATACGGGATCGGCTCGGAAGAAGAAATAAAGATTCTAATATTTCCCAAAATATAAATTCAATGATTTATTTCATCAATAAAATAATTTAGACATGAAACTCAATCGAGATACTCTTACTTATATTTTAAAGATACTCTAAATTCCACACAGGATAATTTTAGTATTCGCCCTATTTCTATCTACGCCTATGACACGTATGTCTAACTCTCTTTCTATTCTTTATTCGCAATAAAAGGTATTTCTAATTTGCCGGCCTTATTTTTCTATATAATATATATTTTTATATTTGGTAAAAATCACGGAAAGATATCTCTATTTCTATACTCTATTTATCAGAGTGCTCGAATTCTACGCAATTCGATCTAAGTTTCAATCGCTCTCTTTATTTCTCTTTCAGATTCTCTAAAACTAGTTGAGTTTTTCGCAGCTCAAGTTAAAAAAAAATCATTAAATTTATTTCTCTCAAAATACAAAAATTCTCGAAGTTTTCATCAATTCGAGTTTTTTAGAATACGAATTTCTTGATAGGTTACGTACCAGGTTTCGAGAGTAGACGCTCTAGGCCGTTCGCCTCTACTATCAGGAAACTAGTAAAATAAATCTAAGTCAGAGGGACAAGATGTAAAATCTCAGACTTAGGATTTTATTTTACCGTAACGTAAGCAAAATTTCTTGAAGATGGTGCAGAAGGTCGTGCACTTTAAATCTCGTGACTCGAACAGAAGGCCTTTACGCTTACTGCACTCATACTCGATGCCGAGAGTAGACTTTCTAGCCTGTTCGCCTGTACGGTAAGCTAGGGTAGATCGAAACTAGGTTTTGTGAATTGAATGAAACTTTAAATTTGTATTTCGTGACTCAAAAAACCCTTTAGTATTAGCTCTTATGAAAAATGCTCGACATTATTGATTTTTTCAAAATTCATATCGCTATTTTGAATTTTTGAATTTCAACCCCAAATTCGTATTTTGCAACTCGAAAAACCTCCTCGTATAAGCTTTCATGGAAACCTACACATACTACACATACTCTTATAGCAAATTGGATTGCCCATCTTTTTTTCTGATGCAAAAAACTTTCGACTTTCTTCGCTTTTGAAATAATTAAAAAAAAAACAAGATTTTTTCACAGCATAAAATTTTCGTCTTTTCTAACTTCAACTCGCTCTAAATAATAAACTATTCAGGATTTTCACTTAAAATTTGTAGGATTAATGTATGAAACTATACTTCAGCTGTTAGGGTAAATAAATTTTATCTTCTTTGTTATGAAAAAAGTTGTTACTTTTTTTGGGGTAAGTTCACAAAGATCGCTTAAATATTTTCAAATGCAAAATCTATCCACGTAAGTTTAATTAATCAACAACTACCTGCAGGTATAATGTTCAGTAGAAGTCATAGAAGTTTTCTGTAAAGCTTTACTTCAAATAAACTAGCTGTTCATGAAGTACGAGGGTTTCATTGTTGTGCACGGTGCCGAAAGATTGGACTTGTAGCGGAGACTTGGATTCCACCAACAGGCTGGCAGCTCTCACCCAGGTATAGACGTAGAAGAGGTTATTTTCCAGCATGAACTCTTAACATCAATAAATCATCATTATGAAAAAATTAATTCTTAATATTGAATATTGAAATTATTAAAAATAACAGTAAACTTTCATTTATTGATACAATTATATATTTATCATTGTGTTACGTTTCATAATATTTACATCAATAAATTATTTTTTAATATTTAAGAAAATAATAATCTAAAACGGAATATCACATGAAGTACATTCTATATATATAATACATGTATATACTACATGTGATATTCCGTTTTATGTATATTATTATTTTATTAAATATTGAAGAATAATTAATTTATGTAAATATTTTGGAATGTTTCACAATAATAAATATATAGTTTTATCAATAAATAAACGTTTACTGTTATTTTTAATAATTCCAATATTCAATTTTAAGAATTAATTATTTTATAACAATAATCAATTGATATAAGGAGTTCATGTTGGAACATGAAATTTTCCACGTCTATACCTGGGTGAAAGCTGAGAGCCTGGTGGCAGGCTCCAAGCCCCCGCTACGAGTTCAATCTCTCGGCACCGTGCACAACAATAAAACCCTCGTATTTCATGAACGGCTATTCCAATCGAAGTAAAGCCTCAAAGAAATTTTCCACGGGTTCTACTGAACATTTTATCCGCTAGAAGTTGTTGATTGCTTAAACTTACGTCGATAGACTGCGAATGAAAAAATTTAAACGGTCTTTGTGATCTTGCCCAGAAAAAAAAGTAAAAACTTTTTTCATAAAAAAGAAGATAAACTTTAATTGCCCTACCAACTAAAGTATAGTTCTAGACATGAATCCTCCAAATTTTAAGTAAAATCTCGAAAAAGTTTGTTATTTAGAGCGATTTGAAGTTAGAAAAGACGAAAATTTAACAATGTGCAAAAATCTTGTTTTTTTTCCAATTATTTCAAAAACGAAGAAAATACAACTTTTTTTCATTAGAAGAAAAGATGCGCAATCCGATTTGCTAAAAGAGTATTTGTTTAAAAAATTAAAATTCAATATTTTGAAAAGCTGCCAGGGGCCCTAGCACTCCTTACAAAATATTTTATATCCCGTTCGACGATGCAGCGATTCAATTTTAAAAAATCTCCAGAGTTTAGGTTGCTTTTTAGAATTTTTGTACTTCAACCACAATTCTTACTCTGCAACTCGAAAAACACCCTCGTACTGATTCTCATAAAATTCCGTAAATTCATTATAATTTACAATTTAGGTAGCTAATTGAATTTTTGAATTTTGACCCTAAATTTGTATTCTAAGACTCGGAAAACCCCCTCGGTATGAATTTTCTGGAAATTAACCAATTTAATCAAATTTTCCAAATTTGAACTCAACTTTTTTAATGTTTTAATTTTGACCCCAAATTTATATTCCGTGATTCGAAAACCCCCCTCTTACTGACTTTCATGGAAATTTACTAATTACATAGAATTTCCAAATTTGAGTCAAGTTTTTGAATTTTTGAATTTTGACCTTAAATTCGTATTCTCCAACTCGGAAACCCCTTTACTGCCGACTTTTATAAAAATCTGCAAATTTATTGCATTTTTTCAAAACTATTTTGAATTTTTTAAATTTCGAACCGAATTCATATCTATTTTAAAACTCACAAAATCCCTTAGTACCGACTATCATGGAATTTCGCGGATTTATTCCATTTTCCTAAAATTACGGTCGCTTTTTTAAATTTTAGGATTTCGATCCCAAATTCGTATTCTTCGACCGGAAAACCCCTTCATACAGAGCTTCGTCAAAATCCCTCCCCCCTCGCCCAAACCAATTACAAGTGAGGGGGTTCGTCAGGGTTAGGGGAAATTTAAGTACTCTGGTGCCTTACAGAAGGTGTCTTTCGAACTTTCCATTACACTAAATAAAAAGGATTACATTCGTTCCAGAACGGGCTTCTGGTTCCGATTTTGATCCGGTTAGCAACGAACTCAGAGCCGGAACGATGGCGGTAGGATTTGAAAGGAGGAGAGATAAGTGTGGTTTCATTCCGGAACGGAACGAGTAGTAGTATCGCTTCGTTCTGGAATCGCGTTCGGAACGAGCCCGGAACCATTCCTAAAAAAAACCGGATCCGAAACGGTCGAGTTTTCGTTCCGGATTCACAACCCTGATCTTTTTAAATTATGTCTTGCCGTAGAGAGTATGAGAACATAAAACTAATAGAGAAAGGGATGTATTTGTGATGGGTATACACTTTAAAAAGAAATAGCTCCTACTTAGATGCCGGATGACGTGACATACGGCCATGAAAATTAATAAGAATTTCAAATATCTTTTGAAAATATATGCAGAACTAGTAAAAATATTCAAAAATATGGGAAGAATGAGTATTTTAACGATTCATTCTATTGTATTTATTTGATTTAAAAATTTAAAAATATATCCTCTCATTTTATAGTAAGATAAATTCATCTGAAGGATGACCTGATATTTTATAAAACATATTCTGCAAAAATAGTGATCATTATTTATTATGATTTGAAATCAACGTTGTTAAATAATGATTATTCATTCATTTATTGTAACAGTGAACGGACAGTGCCCTTTAGTACAAACGATTCTCAAAAATTGGATAATAGTAAAATAGTAAAAATAGATAAAAAATGAAAATAAATTGGCATACAGAAATTTCAAGTTGTTGATACATACTGCAGAGCGATATATTCAAATTAAGCAAATCTACGCAGCAAAGCTCTGATGCGATACGTAGAAGTGTTAAAGAAGTCGATAACATTAATGAACAAATTCGCTTCTCTACAGATACGCGTGAGCACGCAAATTCAATCCGTAATTAGTTCGATGCAAGGGTAACTTGAACAATGTATAGTTACGGAGACTCATTGTAGACGTATGCAATTTAATTTGTGCGAGAATGGCAGAACGTCAATTTTGTTGTTAAGAAGGTTATACAGAAAGCATACATCAGAGAATACAAATCTTGACGCTATCTTCGGAATGTTTAACAACGTTCTTATTCCATCGTAATTATGGTCTAGTCTATTCATTGCCATTCCCAATTGTCTGACCGCAAAGCAAAGAAAACGATTTTGTGCTCTCTCTAGTCTAATTTTATGATTTATATAAAATGGAGACCAGGTACTTGAAGCATATTTAAGATGCGGACGAACAAGAGCAAAGAATAATGTTTTGAGCGCTAGCGGGTTTTTTAACGTCGAAGAATTTCTGACGACGAAGCCAAGAGATCTGAGGGTTTTATGTATAGCATCAGAAACCTGGTCATTGTAGGGAAGCTCTTCATTCAAGAGGAGCCCCAGGTCCAGCACCCGATCCACTCTGCGAAGAACTTCATCAACAATCATGCACTCATGCCTTATCGTTACTGTTTTCCGCGTGAAGGATATAATTGAGCATTTTTTAGTGTTTAGCCGCAACCCATTTAAAGAGTACCAATCCAGCAATCTGTTAAAATTAATTTGTAGTTCAATGCAATCCAAACGGGAGCGAATTATTCTCACCATTTTCATGT
>JAUMHM010085860.1:0-11325 GCA_032362435.1 Melikaiella ostensackeni | reverse complement strand
TGATTTATCGTTGGTTAATATCTCAGTCGAAAATTATTAAAAACATTTTTTTATTCGAAATGTAATAAAATAAATTTTTTGATGAAAATTTTTTTGTGTAACATAATTACACTCATAATGTTTATCTACATATTTTAGTTTGTTGTAAAACTGGTTTCGTATTATATTTCCTTCTTCTGAAAAATCAAGAAGACTTTTGATATCTATAAATAAACAAAAAATAAAACTAATAAAGTGTGCTACTTTTTTGCACTGTAGTACTGTATAATTCTGAAGTTATTATTCAATATTCACCCATCCCACTGATAATGTTCAGAATTTTTTATGAAAGCAATTTTTTCATTTTCCTTTCATAAGTTATTTGGAATTAATTTTTATTCTAATTTTCAATTCATAATTCATATTACAAAAATTTAAACAATTAAAGTTACTTATACAGAAAAAACGTTCCTCAATCTCTACTTACAGTGTTCTAAGTCGGGGTTCGAAAGTCTGACGCCAGCTCCATTGTCCAATTTTCCTTGACGCTCGGTCTAGGGCGGCTAGGTATGTACACACATCTGGCGAAGGAGTATCGAAAAGCCGATCCCGAGACGATATATCGAATTTCCGACACCAAGTCGAGCCGAGACCAAACCGATACCGAGTATCGAAAACCCGATCCCGACCCGAGACAAAACCGACACGATCCAATTCGATCCCGAGAAAGTATCGTATCGGACGGCACCACTACTGATGATTTCGCACCTGCGAGAGCACCGATGACAAGGACAATCATTTTAACCGAATACTTCGGATCAATCCCCGCAGCTCTTTTATAAGGTCTCGATACCTCCCCCCTTTTCCTCCTGCTTGACTGTGATGTTGCTGTCGGCAGGAGCTGATAATTCGATCACGAACATAGTTCGTTTCTCGAAGTCAAGGAATGCGATGTCAGGCTTCGAGTGTTTAATAGGGACTATTGGTAGTAAAGAACTCTAGGGCCGCATTGTGTCTGTAGATATAAGTCGTTCCCGTTTGAGTGGGACACCCGGATAGTATATGTCCAATGTGCTCTGCACCTATCGCTGAGAACTTCTTGACGCAAAATGCGGCTACGGTATGGTAAGGTGGAAATGACAGCGTCCTGGCACGCAAAAAGGAAACCCTGTACGTGAATTAAGTCCAGGTGATTTGCGGAAAGCAAATGTTAGCTCTATCGACAAGGACTGATCTTTTTCATTTCTGTGAAAGTTTAGTTGCATTTTCTTTTGGAGCTGTTCGAGGAAGTTTTTGACCTTTGCTTTCTTGACCCGGGTTTTTAGGAGTGAGGCACTTAGATAGAGCAATGCACTTCACTCACTTCTGATGTTAAGATCCAGGCTAAGGGTCTCGGCCGCCTGCTCCGCGGCTTTCTAAAGGAACGCTTCCTTGCCATTTAACTCGTGATTCCCGACCATTGCCAGGAGAGGATCTCTTCCGTTTGCGACGATGTGAGCTGTACCCAGGATAACTCGGTTATTAAGACATTGGAGATTTAAAAGACTGTGCCCGCCTTCACTGCGTGGCATGAATAAGCGCAGAACGGTCGAGTTTATATGCAAGCTCTTATGCATGATCTTACGCGTGGCACAGAGGTACCCACGAGAATTGCATAGTGCGTGAGATAGTGGCAAAAATGTAATGCAAAAGAGAAGAGGGCTTATGGTGTCGCCCTGAAAGACGCCCCCGTGGAAGGTGACGCTGTTAGTTGTCACACGATGTTTTCTGGATGAGATAGTAAATCTGGTTTTCCAAAGGGGTATCAATCTCTCTATGCATCCCCACTACGTGTGGATAAACCTTCAAGCTTTCCACCAGACAGATGATGAGTCTATAAGAGGTAGGAGAACAGTGCGTCCAGCACCAGCCACTGGGGAATGGACGTCTCCGACTTTAAGTATGAGGCGAACGTCCGGGCCAGATGTTGGTATGTAGAAGTAAACTTCTTCCATTGGAAGTTCATGATACCATTGGGTCCAGCAGCGGAGAAGTTCTTCGTGCCCCTCAGTGCTACCTTCACCTCATCGGCAGTGATTAGTGGGCATTCCTCCTCGGACATTATGAGGATGTCGCACAGCTCCTTGAAACGGCCGATGTTCTCAGTGTCTTCTTTCAATGGGTGTCGAATTTTGTAAATCTTTCTCCAAAAAGTCTCGACCTCCTCGGAATTGGTCGTATTTTTGACAGAAAGAGGGGGATCGCTGAAAAGGCACGATGGGTCAGCGAGAAACTGTTGATTCTCCCTGACTCATTACTCCCTCTTCTGTATTCTTCTGTTTGCGTCAGGTAACACCCGTATTACTTTGAAAACGAAAAAAGCTATAACATTCTCGACCAGAGAAAAAATATGCGCAATCAAATTTCCTATAAGAATATGTACTTCTAAAATTAAAATTCGAAACTTGTTTGAAAACTGTCCAGAAGCTAACTTCGTTCAGTGCGAAAAGATTATATGCGATTATGGAACCGGCCCTTCAATTACATAGTAAATTATATGTCGAAAACTATGTTCACATGGTATCTACGTGACGTATTATATGTACTGAATCCTGCCAGTCAAATAGCTAGGGCTAGTTTTACGGAATTTTCCGTGCCGATAGCCTTCTTAGTATTATGTATTAATGGGGGCGGCGATTTGTTATGCTTGGCTTAGAGGGCAGCGCCGAGAGTGAAGACATGTCTTGTGCGCAGACACAGCATCCACAGTTTCCTTATTTCCTGATATAATGCGAATAGCAGACGTCGCCGCCGTTAGAGCTGCCGTCTGATGTGTCTCCACGATCACTAGCACCTCTAGCGGCCGCAAGTGGTAGTCGCCGTCTCCATATTGACCGTCATTTTTAGAGTTAGCACATTCTCGAGAATTTTAAAACCGGGTGATATTACCGCGCTCTACAATTTCAATAATTTTATTGTTTTTAAGTGGTTGTTTTGTAGTTTATTATATAAGTGATATTAAACGAATAAATCTGTTTATTTCTGTCATCCATGTATGATAACAACCCAGTAAATGAAAAAAGATTCAAAATAATTTAAAGTTAATAGGGAGTGCTAGGATTTAAATCCCGTTTGTGGAACTTTCTGGATTCATGAGTGTTGTGGTAGGTAGGAATTACGTCGAATCCCGAATATAATGATTAGAAGAAATGCCTGGTCTTATCCGTATTAATCCTTCGCGTTTTTTTAGGTTATGTTTGGTAAGATTTTTGTTCTTTAGGTTATGTTCACATAGAAGTCGGAAAGGCTCGGAAAGAACACACTTTCCGAACCTCTCCTTTTTTCCGATAGAGAAGTGACCTTTGAGTTCAGAACGTTCAAGGCGAATCTTTTCAAAAGGGAAGATTAGCCGGTTCTATTACCGTTACCGACGTAATATCCCTCTTAAGAACTCTAGTCATTTTCTCCTTACTCTGCACTTCGAAGAAGATGAAAGAAATGAAAAATGTTTGGCCCTTTTGAGGTTATGTTGACTTGGTTGAGTAAAAATGATATTGACGATTGTAAAAGGGTCTGAAAGTGTTGAAAAGGTGTCGGATTGTGTTCCCCAATAATTTTGGGGGCGAAGTAAGGCTGCAAAACTGAAGGCTTTTCAAGCTACCATACATTTCACGCATCAAAGTTTTGGACTAAGAATTACCCTCTCAATCCCTACCGCGGCGCCACATTCGCCACAAAACAGGCAAAACCCCCATCAGTGATGATCAGCATGTTGAAATTTCCGTTTTCTTTGCTCTTCTCCCGCACTTCCGTTCTGCCGTGAGGCCGCTATCAGTCGTTCGCTTTACTTCGCTCAACTCACATATGAGCATAAATTCATATCTCACAGTTCTATATCAGAGTTTCTCTCACGCTCTCTGAATTTCCCAAACAATCCAATTTTATGCATCAAGAGGTTATGGATCCAGAAACCCTGCCTGCGTAGATTGTCTGGAAGGAGAGAAAATTGGTACGCGTCTTTCCGTTGTGTAACAAAAACGCCATTGTGGGAACTGTCAACGCATTTTTCGTCAGAGGCAAATCTGTTCGAATACCGATTCGAATGCCAAGTCTTGGGCAAAATCAAACGCTAAAGCCCTGTACATGATATCAATCTCGGTATAATACCCGCAGTTAGTGTGTATGATCACCTGTGTGACCGCGAAGGACATGTAGTCGGAGTTAGCCAGCATCCATGAGCAAAAGTCTGCTCATAGTGTACTTATTTTAACTCAGAGGTTTCATGATTATCGTCTGAGCCCCAGTGATTCTGTCATGCAACATGTGGCTAGGGTACAAAATATGGCGAGTCAGCTAAAGGACGTTGGCGAAAACGTTTCCGATAACGTGATCATGGCCAAGATTCTTGGTGGCTTGCCGTCGATGTACAGTGCTTTCGTGACAGCCTCAGACAGTGTAGCTCCAGAATCCCAATCTCTGACAAGTCTTAAAGAACGCCTAATAAAAGAGGAAGGCAAGATGGCCGCGTACAGTGAAACCACCAACGCCCTGGCTACGATAAGCTTCGATAAGAAGAAAAGTGCATCGAATCCACCTACAAAAAAAGGTGCAAATAAAAGTAACGTCGAATGCTTTTACTGCCACAAGAAAGGCTACTTTGTCAAAGACTGTCGGAAATGAAAAAAAAAATCGGGCAATCTAATGACAGTAAAAGCAACGATCAAAAAAATTGTACCTTCATCGCAATTGGGGAAGGAAGCAGTGAGCTCGCGTCCAGCAAGCAGGTCACTGATTTACTCCAAGAGGATATAGGAGAGATCTGGATTACCGACAGCGGAGCCTTGAAATACATCATTTACCGACGGGATTGGCTGACGAATTTTCAGTCTAGTTGTGGTGACTCTGTCACTCTTGGTGACGACGGTGTGTGTGAAGTGCTGGTAACGGGTACAGTGTTGATGAAAAGGCTTGTTGATGATAAGTGGATCGATGGGAGAATTGAAAATGTTCTTTACGTCCCGAAATCGCGCAAAAATTTGTCTTTGGTAGGAGTTTGTACATCGAATAAAATCGGAGCGAGGTTTAAAGATAATCGTGTTTCGCTTTTTTTTTGACGATACCATTGTTGGCCAAGGAATAAAACAGGAAAATGAAGTCTGCAGAATGTTCCCTAATTGGGAAAGTCTCTCCGACTTTGATTTGTTAAACGTAAGAAGACAAGAAGCTGCAAGGTGGGAAAATCCTTTCATAGTGATGGGTGTGGACCAGTGGAGCAGCATTCTCTCGTGGATGCTAGGTTTCATGTCATCTTCGAGGACGACAACACTGGTTGTCGTCATATTCACTTTTGTAAGCACAAGTCAGATGTTACTCAGTGCTTCAAGGATTTTGAACGACTAATAACCAATCAATTCGGAAGGTCATTGAAGGCCATGAGAGTCGACAACGGTAAGGAGTACTGCAGTGAGGAGCTCACGCAGTATCTAGTCAATAAAGGTATTCGGTTGGAGAGAACTGCTCCGTACACGCCGCAACAGAACGGGTGGTCAGAACGGGACAATCGCACATTGTAGAAAGCGCGCGCACTATGTTGCTCGCTGAAAATCTGCCTAAAAGTCTATGGGCCAGAGCTGTCAACACGGCAGTCTACCTAATTAATCGGACAGCTACGACTCAGCCTCCAGATTCGACGCCATAGAAGAGATGGATGGGGAGGAGGTCCTCTCTGTCACATATTAGGATTTTTGATTCACCAACCTACACCCTTGTGCAAAAGAGGCAAAGGAAGAAATGGGACTCAAATGCGTCTAAAGAAGTCTTAGTCGGCTATGAATGTGATCTGACGAGTTATAGAGTCTACAATACGCTCACGAAACGGATTTACGTGACCAGGAACGTAATGTTCAACGAATCGAATGAACGTGACTTCCGCCATGATCAAAGTACGAATATGAGTGATATCTTTGAACTGCTTACAACAGACGATGATGAACCAGAAGATTCACAAGGGGAGATCGAAGAACAGCATAAATAAATGGATAGCAGCGAGGATCCAGGAAGTACTTCAGGCTCACCAAGCCAACTAAACGTGTTCGTCGTTATAAAGCACGACTTTGTGCTCGTGGTTTCTTCAACGAGAGGGCATCGACTACAAGAAAACGTTTTCACCGGTAGTGCGGTATGATTCGCTTAGAGTGTTCTTGTCAATAGTTGCAAGAAGTAATCTCGAGCTAGCACAGTTCGATGTGAAAACGGCCTTTCTGAATGGAGATCTCGAAAAGGAGATCAACATGAGGAAAATGCAAAAATCGTTGTATGGTTTAAAACAGGCGTCCAGATGTTGGAATGAGAAATTCTCATCCTTTTTGAGTACGTTCAATCTGAATGAGAGTGAGTCTGACAGATGTGTGTTCTCAGGTAAAGTCGACTGTTGTGATGTTTACCTGGCTCTGTTTGTTGATGACGGCTTAATTGCCTCAGAGTCTCCGAATATATTTGATAAATTGATTAATTATCTACAGAACTCGTTTGACATCACAATCGGTAATGCTAAGTTATTTGTTCGTTTGCAGATTGAAAGGAATAGGGAAAAAAGGTGATGTTCATTCATCAGAAAGATTATGTTTTGAGAATTCTAGACAAGTTTGAAATGTCTGATGCCAAGGCCGTCCGCGTGCCTGCAGATCCCCATACAGTTTTGCAAACAGCTAATAAAATAACGCGAAGCTAAATTTGCCTTTTAGAGGAGCCGTAGACTCACTTATATTCTTAGCTACTGTTTCATGCCCTGATATTTCCTACTCAATAAATTTAGTCAATCGATACCTCAGTGACTATGTTAAGAGTCACTGACAAGCTGTCAAACGCATTCTAAGGTACCTAGTAGGGACAGCTGATGCAATCATGTACGGCAGGATGAGAGAAATCTACATCTAGTAGGTTACTCTGACGCCGATATTGCGGGCGATACTGCAACAAGACGATCCACTAGTGGATATGTATTTTTCTCAGCAGGTGGCCCTGTAACTTGGTCCTTGCAGAGACAAAGGCTGAATATGTCGCAGTCGCCTCAGCTGTAAAAGAAGCGATCTGGCTTCGCAAACTTTTAAAGATATTGGATATCAACCTGCTGGCGCGTCTACTCTCTTTGTTGATAATCAAAGTGCAATAAGACTTGTGCAAAATCCTCAATTTCACAAACTCACAAAGCATATTGACGTCCGATATCACTTTATCCGAGAGAAAGTAGATCTAGGTGAGATAAATATTGAACATGTTTCTTCTGAAAGTCAACGAGCGGATGTATTCTCCAAGGCTTTACCAAGAGAGAAATTCGGGAGTATGTGTTTGAGTATAGGAATGTGTGTGAACATATGATGAAGCACTTAATCGGCGGTAGTGTTGAACTTTTCCTTTGTATGTGACAAAATTATTCAATTTGTTTTCGCGCTTCAGCTTATATTTTACAACTCTAGCGCCATCTATAATGTTGCGATTTCCATTTTCTTCTCTACTCTTCTCCCGCACTTCCGTTCTGCCACGAGGCCGCTGTTAGTTGTTCGCTTTTTTTCGCTCAGCTCACATATGAGCATTTACCTTTATAATAAAGTTCATATCTCACAGTTCTACTATATATCAGAGTATATCTCACGCTCCCCGAATTTCCCACACAATACAATTTCCTGCATCAAGAAGTTAAATTTGTCAAATCTCCAATTTTAAACTATTCATATTTCAGGAATTTATATTTCCAATCATTAGATTGGGAATTATTGGAAAGGACTCCACAAAATATGAGTTGATGTATTAGAACCTCCGGAAGGTAGTAGAGTGTGTTATTCTCGTACTTGTGTGGACCGATACCTACAAGTATACACTTCTTCAGTACTGTGGAGTTATGCGTATGTGATTGAGTATGAACAAGGGAAACCGCGCGTGCGTGTGGTGAGGGGAGGGGTATGTGTGTTGTGCGAAGGGTGTTAAGATAGTTCGTGTTTTGTGTATGGATGAGTGACAGAGTGCAATTGTAAGTTAAAAAGGGGGAGTTATGGTGTATAAGAGTGAGTAGGGGGAGGGGAATGTGTGTGAATATGGGTGACGACTGTTCAGAGTTTGTTTTGTGTGTGTTTGAGTCTTTGTGTGAAGAGAGGAAGTTAGTGCAATGGTTGACTATGTTGAAAGATATTGTTGCGTGGGAGGGTGAGGGGGTTAGTGTGGTGTAAGCACGGTGGGGGAGGGGAATATGTATTAAATGGGTGAGTAAGTTCAATTCTGAACAGAAAGGGAAGGTGTTGGTGAGTGCGATTGAAACGGGGAAGAGAGGTTGAAGCGAGGGGCTGGGGGTGACTAATTTTGTGTTGTGTGTGAGTGAATAAGTGTGAGTGTTGATTTACAGGTTGGAGGTCAATGGGTGGGAGTATGGAAAAAGTTGTTGATGTGATAGTGTGGAAGGGGATTAGTATACTGTATGTTGGTGTGACGATGATTGGCGTGTTGTGTATGACTGGGTGCGTGAAAGCGCAAGTGTGATGGGAGTGTTGATTTGGTGTGAAAGTGGGTAAGGTTGAATGGTGTAACTAGTAGGTGCGGGAGGGGGTTGGTGTTTTTCATGATTGTGTCATGAGTGTGTCATGAGTGTGTGATTAAGTATGTGTATTGTTTTTGGAGGAAGATAGTTGTAGTTTGTGTCGTTTCCCGTTCTTAGCACCATCCAGTATCAACGACGCGGACGTGACGGGAATCGGATCCCTGGTGTACTTGTGGATGTGGAATTGAGTATTAGTGTATTATGTATGGGTGAGTTTATGTGTAACGTCGCCTAATCCATCACTTCGACTCACTTAACAGCTAACATTCTCCAATAATTTTCGCCAAAAGGGTCGATTATTTCAATATCGACAATATCCATGCTCGTGTTTTGAACGGTTCGTAAAACTTGTATGGATGGGTACTTGACGTTCTTCTGATGACGCCCGTATCCCATGTACCCTTGCCCTTGCCTTACAATTGCAGAAGTTCCCCAAAATCGGTGACTTTTGTCTTCTTTGGTGAATAAGTGTGAGCCATATCAAGAAAAATCTATGAGGGCTATCGAGAACAATTACCTAAACAAAAACGATTCTATCGAAGTGAGTGTGTTCTCGATAAATCTGATGTACGAGTTTGATGCTGTTTCACAATAAAAGTTTGCTTACAATAAGTACTGGACTATTTTTCTTAATATGAAACTTGCATTATAGCCTCTAGATAGATATTTTGTCTTCATGGCTCGTTTGCGATATGCTACAACATCCGTGGTATTTTTTTAAACAGCGTCACTGAAATCGTAACATATGTTTCTGAAGCGAATTCACTAAAAACCACAGCTACTGATATTATAGTATATCTTCTGTTCTTAAACAGAAATCAGTGACGAAATGAAATGTCAATTCAGAAGATTTAATAAGAGTTTTATGTGATAAAAATAGTGCTGTAATTATCGTACATATACGTTTATTGTGAAATAACATCGCACTTGTATGTACATCAGATCAGATTTAGCGAGAACCTGCTCAGTTCGATAGAATTCTTGTTTAGATAATTGTATGAAGAATTGTTGTTACTTTCTTAAAAGTGAACAAGTTTTCGATAGCCATCGTATATTTTTGCTGGTATGGCTCACAGAAGTGGAATACCTTGCTTCATCTGCAATAATGCTTTGGTACCACGTGTCATGGTGCGACTACCTGATGATGAGAACGTTCCTAAACGATAAATTGCTTGAATGAGACGTGATGAAGCTGACAGACCTCCAGCTGATATAGATCTTGAGACCCGAATTTGCAATAACTGTAACATTACAATACATTGAGAAATAGAGATTCTAGAAAATGATCCAGTGTTTGCGACTGAATGTTCTATCTCAAACCTCTTCTCGAACTTGTGTTGTGTGCATTGGTTACAATCACATACACAGACTAGCATTGCAATGTAGAGTCGATTTCTTTGTTAAGAAATTATCTATGTTCTAAAGAAGTGTGTATGTTGTAATCGTCATTTAGATGAGAGAGGCTTTCTGCTAAAAGGGATGCTTGATGATCTAAGGTATTTTAATGGACCCTATATCTTGCAAGGCCAAGAAATTCAGACATTCTTACAAGCACTTCGCGAAGAAGTAGCCTCTGTTGCTCAGCTTAGATATGCAGATGAGAATAGTTTAACAGAAGATGAGTTTAAAGTGATTTCTCCTATATCCAAAGCACAGTATTCACAAAGCACACTTTTCACTTACTGTGATCCTATTGAGGTACAAGGTGGACATTGCTACCTAAGTAAGAAACATCTTCTGTGTTTTCTTTGTAAGTTGCGACAAAGCCTCAGTGATGAATTCTTATCTGTGATGTTTCAATATCCTACAAGGGAAGCCACTAGCCTTGCAGTTTCCATTATCAGGAAATCTCTGATGTCAAGATTTGTTGAAGGAAATATTGGATTTCGATCAATTACGAGAGATGAGTACATAGACAGGCATGTTACTGACTTTTCAACTCGATTATATAATGATGAACCACAAGAAAGAAAGGTTATTGCCTATGATGTCTGTACGTATTTGAATATTGAAAAGAGAGCTCCAAATGGCTATTTACTAGATATTCAAGGACCCTACTTTCCGAATGTAGCTAACGATGATGCCAGAATCTTTTTAAAGGAATTAAACAGAGATATCGACGGGATGCGAGATTGATTTGAACCGCAAGACATTTTCATCTTTGACCTAGGGTGTTGAGATGCCATTCCAACCCTTCAGAGAATTGAAATAAATTGCAGGACACTAGAAGATATTAAGTACTAGAAATGGTTACATGAAAAGTATTTGCAAGTTCTTCTCCAATACAATCCCTACATCTCACATCCCTAATCCAAGTGATTTTCTTCTTATCGCTGGAGGTATTTTAAATAAATATCACGGACCTATCACGATGACGAACGCAAATGAAGCTTCAGCTGAAAAAAATGCTAAAAAAACTCGGCATGTAAATGTCATTCAAGCAAGAGTAGAGGCGGAAAATCTTGCACGCACACGGGCAAGGTAGGCGATATTAACCCCAGCACATGTACAACCGTTCCCCCGATTATCACTGGAATACCTGAGAGATTCACGTATTGAACTTACCAAGTAGGTCTATCGCCAGCATACATGCAAGATACTTTTTTTAGAGACGAAGAAGAGGATGAAGACAAAGTCCTGCAAAGACGTGAAGCTTGAAAATAAAGAAACACCGATTTTTGGATACTACTGCACCTGTAATGCAGGAGCTAGAACTCGAGGAACATGTGCGCTTGTGACCTAAATACTTTGGTACATGGGATACGTGCGTCATCAGGAGA
>JAUMHM010085859.1:0-11325 GCA_032362435.1 Melikaiella ostensackeni | reverse complement strand
CTTTTGCAATCCTTTACGATCACACAACGCTAGGTCCCCAAAACCTTAACACAAAAAAAATCCCATTGTCTGCAAAAACACATGTTGTCAATATCATAAAGACGAGGCGCCAGATACCCGACCCCGGTCCTAATGTTTCATGATTTATGGCTCGAGCAACGCCACGATTTCCGTTCGGACCGTTCGGACTAATCGGCATCTCAAGGCCGAACACCGTGACAAAAACTAACCTGCAAAGTCGACCTCTGAAATTTGATCTTTAAAATTCATTTGACAAGATCTAACCCAAATCAGGTTTTTATGTTTTTCGAGGAAAACTCTCCTGTCTTCGAACATTTTCCCCTACCATATACAACTTATCAAAACCGGTTTTCTTGCGTAATATGGGCGTGGAAAAAGCTTCCTTTCCTAGCCGCGATTGGCTAAGTTCTTTTGAGTGGGATTCGTACAAGAACAATGATAGGTTATCCCCTCTTTTTCGGATCTCGACATACCTTTTCGCTAAGCGCTTTGAGTTTTTATTCTCATTCTTCGAATCAACGACTAAGTGTTATTGTGACGCGTTCAAATAAAATATATACTTATCGTTGTGTTAGAATCAAACTCGTGAACAAGACAAATCTTTATTGTTAAATCAGAAAAACGGTTCGTCGCTTAAAACATTGTGAGTGCGTGACTCGATTGGATTAATAGTGAGCTGTGACTCAGTGAAATAATCTCATCGAAACTAGCGTTTACAAGAAGAAATAAAACAAGTGTCCTTATATGTGAAAATACTCAGTGAATTTATTGTGTTGGCCTTTTCCCACAACATCACTTCCAGGAGAACATCTTTTTGTTCGAATTCAGCAGCGAACCACTATTTAAACAAAAATTTGAAGAGGAATCAACACTATTTGGAATTTGCCGCGGTCGAGTCAATTCAGTTTTCCCTCTTACCGACTTCCATTCTCAGCCGAGAATCATCGTGTTGACGTAAAAATAAATTTTATTCTAATTCTCGAATAGCATGCTTATTCCGAATAGTTTAATATATATTAATATGAAATTAATGTCCTGAATATTTTGTATATTTCATAGAAATACTGTCTCACCGAACAGATATTGAACCAATAACGATATTTTTTAACTATTAATGAGGTTTCATAACTATAAAGATATATTTTACAAAAATTTCAAGCTTCTCAATTTAATCAATGCTAATAAATTACTCTCTCAGTGTACCGTTGCACAAGAGTTGTCGAAAATATACTGCCTTCTTGCATGCTTCAAAAATGTATCACTTCTACCGACTTCCATTTGGACTGAAGACGGCCGGTTCCGCATTTATTCGAGCTTTGAATTGCGCAATCGGAAATCAGTTTGATCACATTTTAACAATTTATATAGATGATTTTTTAATAGCAGCACCTGGGCCTATTTATGATCATTTGAGAAGTTTAGAATGCGTGTTTAGTGCTTTGTAAGATAAAAATGTTACCCTCAAATTAGGAAAATCAGTATTTGTCCAAAAAGAGGTCAAATTTCTTGGAAAAAAAACTCTCGACGACTGGAATTAGACCATGATCGGATTAATTTGAGATAATTATCAATTTTAAAAAACCCCAAAATCGACGAGAATTGCAACAATTTATAGGGATTTGTACCTATTATCGGCAATTTACAGTACGTCATTCTAATTTATTGGAACCATTTAGAAATATTCTTAAAGACAAGAATCCTGGGGTTTGGACAGAAGTTCACGATAGAACTTTCGAAAATATGAAGACCGCGTACGTCAGCTGTGTATAAAGTTGAGTCACTATATACCGCGTGTATCTTATAAACTCCAAACGAATGCATCTGATATGGGAATTAGTGGGGTACTTTACCATTACGATTTCGATGGTTATCATTGAATTATTTCCCTGGTAAGTCGATGCCTGAACTTGGCTGAATCGAATTACACAGCAACTGAGAAGGAACTTCTGGCAATTGTGTATTCGATTATTAAGCTTCGGACATACTTGATAGGAATTAAGTTCAAGATCATAACGGTTCAAAAAGGATTAACATTTCTCAACACGACAGCTTATATAAACGCGAGAATAATTCGCTGGAGCATAGTACTGCAGCAGTATGATTTCGAAGTATCCTATTGTAAAGAGAGAGACAATATCGTCGCTGAATTTTTTTAGCCGGAATCAAATAGGAAAATTTGAATCTGTGCAGCCAAATAGTTTATCTATTGATGGTTTAGATTTTGAAATCGATTTATGGCAGGTCGTGATTCCTTTCGAGATAACGAGAATGCTTGAGGATTGCGTACATTCGAAATTAGGACACCCCGGTGTTTACAAGACCACCATGTATTTGAGAGAATACTATTATTGGAAAGACATGAACCGCGACTTCAAACAAATGGTTTTAGCATGTGATTTATGTCAGCGCATAAAAAACATTAATATCAATATGGAATGTTCATATAAAATGGTACAATCGTCGGAACCCTGCGATTTAGTTTGTGTTGATTTTTATAGGCCCCTTCCAAGATCTGTCAGGGGTTTCAGTATATATTTGTAGTTCTCGATGTCTTTTCGAAACTCGTGAAGTTATACCCAATTAAAAAATAAACTACTGAGATTTAAAAAAAAAGGTTTTATTCCTATATTCCGGAAATGGGGAAGCCGAAGAGGGTACTAGCCGACCACGGGTCTCAATTTACTTCACCGAAGTGGGGTGATCGGCTCCTTTAGGCCGGTATTCGAGCAATTTTTTCGTCAATACGGCACCCTAAGAGTAATTCGGTCGAAAGGGTAATTCGGAAATTGGGGCGTTTATTTCGAACGTTGTGCCCAGATAAACATACTTGATGGGGCAAATGCAACAGCGACATTGAGTTTTTCTTGAATATTACGACACACTTTAGTACTAGGTTTTCTCCGTTTGAATTATACTTTGGTGTTAAACCAACGGATCCAATCCAGAGTATCGTTAATTTCCCGAAAATGAAACCTGTTATGAGAGACGCTTAAATTGTTTTGGCACGTGAAAGGCTGAATGAGAATTCTATGAGACGGGCCAAAGCTCAAAAGACACCATCCAAAATTGTTCTGAAAAAGAGATACTGGGTTCTTCTCCATATTCCCAAACAATCGGACGCTTTAAAGAAAATGACAAGAAAATTCTTTCATATATTTTATGGCTCCTATATCATCACTAAGGACTTTGGCAGTCATTCTTAAGAATTGAGCGATGTTGAAGATCCTACTCGAAAGATCGGCGTGCATAATCAGGCCAATATACGAAAGTATGTTAGACCTTTAGAGTTCTGAGTTAATTCTATTATTATGTGCATTTTCATGAATTTAAATATATTTAAAGGCCGCTTTGCGATCGGATAATTGACGAAAACGCGATAATGTTTGGAAGTTGTAAATAATATAGAAATTTGAAAAACAACGATTATTTGTGATCAATGCGACTGTAAATTATGTATAAAAATGTAAAGTTTATTCTAAGTTCTAAAAAATATTAATCTTCAGGTGTATTGCACTAATTCTTATGACCGACGTTATGCAATGAAAATTCACGATATGCGTTTATAAGTCTATAAACAAATTTTTCAAACAATTGTCGTTATTAAGCATAAGAGCAAATACTGATTTGGAATGATGCATATATACATTTGTATGGTCTGAAGAGTATGAGTGCTTGAGACGTAATTTCATGTCCGTCCTAATCAAGGGGGATAATGAGGCATGCGAATTATTTAAATTTCCCCGTGAGAAAAAATGTCGCCAAATTTAAATTTAATTGACGAAAGAGAGCCTATCACCGAAAGCTTATAACGACATATATAGAGACGGGAGTGGGGTGAGATCGATTGCGCGGTATCGAAGAATGAGACGTTCGGATGATTAGGCATTCGATCGTTTTCTTTTGGCTCATCGCAATCAAATCTGCGCTATACTCTTATATATATACGTACTTCGAGAGATTCGTAAAATATATCTATCTATTGTTCTTGAGAAAGTCATAATTTTGCGAAGTATATTTCTTAGATCAACCATTCTGAAATATTTTGTTCGTCGTTTATTTTGTTAACCTAGTGCGGCGTTTTGTTGATTAGCCATTTTCATCGCCCTGAGAAAAGACAATCCGGGAAATAAGCAACTTTAATTATTCTTGGACACTATCGCCTCAATAACATTGTTTGAAAGGAAACATTCTGATCCGAGTCATTCAGATGATGCAAGTTTTGGTACTTTGTACAGTCGCTTCTAATTTCTTTTGTAGACGAATTCCAAGAGCGTTGGATGTCATTGAATGTGTACTTGGCCATCGTTTGATTTTCCACCTTAAGTCAACGGACAGGCTTCAAATTTGCGATAAGTATCATCAAATTTCCGGGATCACAAATAATTTGATTTTTATTTGAATTTATGCTCGAATTTTACTTACTGTGCGTATTTCATATTCAATCAAATTCAATCTGTCGAATTTTATTTACCGTGTGAATTTTATATTACTTAAATCAATTTTCTTACATTTTATTGCGGTGCAATATCTGTTTATTTTGATTTTGAATAGATCGATATTTTCATACTGAGTTAAAACCTTTGACTCATCAACACTTTGTGACCTTTCTTGCAACTTACAAATCTGATTTATTTGATCTCTTCTTGATGTTGTTTAATTGGAATTCTCTAATTTGAAATATGATTTAATGTTCAATATTTTTTGAAGATACTATTTATCTTTTCATCATTTTCACATTCTCATTGAGACCAATCTAAAGTCTTAATCTTTCAAGATTTTGAAATTAAATGTTTGATTAATTTACTCCAATCAATTAATTGCTACAACGTAACACTATATTTTTTAACATTTATGGCGATATATCTTGTAAAGAAAAGCTCAAGATAATATTACTAATACACGTATAACTTTAGAATTAATTGAAGAATTCGAATAAAGAACTTATTTTTTGTTTATAATTATAATCACAGAGTATTATATACTGTTTCAATGTACCCAAGTTCTTATGTTATCTGGTACCAAAACAGTTTTTTAATAATTATCTGATTTAAGAGATTAACTTTCCCACTTAAGCTGATTAACAATTGAAGATTATTGAATATACGTCAGGATAGCAAAATTTAATTACATTTAAAGTAAAGTTAGCCTGTGGGCTGAGACTGACTCAGAAGTATTGAAATGAATGGGAGAGGAAAAGTAATTTACAAAAGGAAAAGCAAAGTAACTTTCAAATTAAGTTGGTAGGTTTAGTGTGAAAAATATTGACACTGGGAGTTTGCGTCTTATTCTAGACGAGTGGTTAACTGAGTTGCTTTACAAATTGTGTAGAGGGGGGGAGCGTATCAGGGGGTGGGGGTCCAGGGTTTGGGTGTTATTCGCTCGGGCAAGGGTTGAAGCGAAGAAGTCAGGGAGATGTGGCTTGAGCTGAAGCCCGGGGCGATCTGGTTAATTGGTCTCGCGGATCGTACTTTTATGGACTTCGATTCAGCGGTGGAGCACCACTCGCGACGAAGGCGAGTGGAGCCATTTATAGAGTTATGCGGACTAGTTCGCGCTCGCTACGCACAAATTTACTAGCGAGGATCGTTTTGCCGATGTCACTGGAAGGGGGCTTCACGCAATTGGCCCGCGTTCGCCACGTGTCAGTTTACAAGCGTGGAATGAAGATCGAAGCCGAGCTTGTACTTTTGGTTCCCTGCTTAAAATGCCAGATAGGATCAGATGAAACCCAGATACGACCCAGATAGAAACCGGATAAGCTTTGTGTACGGGTTTAGCCGGGTTCTATACGACTAATTTTTTCCAATCCGGAAATTAAACGGATCTATCCGGGTTCTATCAGCAACAAAAAACCAATCGTGTATTTAGCAATGTCCAAATTGACTATCTACTCCGGTCTATCCGGAATCTATCCGAGCCGCGGAACTAGAAATTAATTTTGTCTAAGTCAAAACGGTCATCCTTCCGGGTTCATCTGGGACTTATTCGGGACACGGAAATAGAAACTAATTTCTTCTAAGTTCAAACGGAGCGTCTATCCGGGTCTATCCGGGATCTATCCGGGAGTTTACCCTCGAGAAAGGAAACGAGTCCTACAGTGTATGTTTATTCGGGTTTATGCGGGACCTATCTGGGACACGGCAACAGAAATTCATTTACTCTAGGTAAAAAAGAAGCTTCTATTTGGGTTTATCCGGGAACTGTCTGGGAGTTCACCGTCGAAAAAAGAAACAAGTCCTACAGTGTATGTTTATCCGGGTGTCTCTGGGACCTATCTGGGACTCGGAAACAGAAATTTTTTTACTCTAAGTTCCAAAGGAGTGCCTATACGGTTCTTAACTGGGAGTTTACCGTTGAAAAAAAAGTCATACAGTGTATGTTTATCCAGGACCCATTTGGAACGCAGAAACAGAAATTCATTGACTCAAGTTCAAAAGAAGCGTCCCACATGAGTCCCGGCTAGGACCGGATGAAACCCGGATAGATATTTGTAGTGGCCCGTACAAAACCCGGATAGACCCGGATAGATATCTCTTAGTATCCCGCATAAGTCATGTTTAGTCCCGAATACAAACCGTGTACAATCCCCGTAGTTAAATCCGGATAGGCCCGGATAGAGTCCCGAGTCTATCCAGGTGCTATCCGTATTCTATCTGGCATTTTAAGCAGGGTTGCCAGAAGGGACAATGAACATAATTTAGCGGACATCAAAAGTGTCGATATTTCTAAAAAATAATTGGCTTAGAAGCTCGAAAAGTAGTTACATCAATTAAATGTCATCTGGTGACACGGGTTCCTTTATAGTATTGTCGATTATTATACAATTTTTCCTAAGACTGACCCATTACCAGCTCGTCCAAGGCTACCATTACGGAAAATTCCGTAATACTACACAGTGCCTTTATTCATACAGGACGTATATTTTGAAGGTGATTGTATGGAAAAAATATGTAATAAAAATATGTACTTCCTTCCTGTAAAACGCTTTATTGATACGTTATTCCTACGTAAAAATGTACTTTAATATAATTTTTTTTCGATGAACTTGTCATCCGATAACACAAAATTTATTTTCATTGAGTGAAGCTAGCAACAAGAAGGAACATAATCGATACACCCATTATTTCTTAATTTGAAAATGAAATTAAATAAGGACCTACTCAATGAAGGGAAAAAAAGGTTTTATGTTATTCTGAAATACTTTTTATTTATGATTAAAATTGAATAATTCCAACGTTTTGATTTTCACCTCTACGAGTGAAAAGTATGTTTATTTTGAAAATACTTACCCCATAGGATTAGTAAGATAGTGATGCACGTATTCATTAAATTTACGTTTCCATATGTAGGTTTTGAGGGCAACATTTTTCATCAATAGTAAGTTGATGGAATCATTGTTGATCAGTTTGCAGTTTGATGAAAACAGTTTTAAAAGTTTATAACATTATTACATGTTTATATATTTTAATATAAAACCTACCCATGCTCACATGAGACGCATTTTTCTTGGCGAGAATTTCAAAAATTAAAATTTTTAAGTGTAAGATTTCTTCAAATAAATGGTTAAAAATTAGGTATCTTGATTAAATAAAGTGCAATTTTGTGAGAAAAATCAATAACATAAATATATATTCTGATTTTTTTTGTAAAATAACATACGGTGTGCTGAGGTTAAGTCCTGCATGTTTACAAACATCAAACAAACAAAGCGGTTTCTCTGCGGTGTATTACATTTACCGGCGCATTACATTTATTTTCAGGTTCTATTTTTCACAGGCACCAGTAATCACAATTTAAGGCAAAACGGAAAATCTTGAAATATAACACGCCGCAAAGACACTGCTTTATTTGTATGATATTTGTAAAGGTGCACTGATATAACCTCACCAATCTAAATGTTCTTTTACAAAATAATCACAATATATTTTTATATATTGCTGATTTTTCTCACAGAATTGTACTGCATATAATCTAGATACATAATTTTCAACAATTTATTTAAATTAATCTTATATTCAACAAATTTTTATTTTCAAAAATCCCGCTGAGATGAATGCTAGAAAATGCGCCTCATGCGGGCATACGTAGACAGACTGCCTGCCATTGCCGGCAAGATGAGGTATGAAATGGCCCTTAGGGTTACACGACGAAGTTGAGATCCTGCCTTCCAGAACAATTCAAATTCTCCCGCCAAAATTACGGCCACCAATCAGACGCTCCGATCAATACGTCGCACCTCCAGGGGAAAATCCAGATAAGAGTTTGGAAGGGGGGGGGGCATCAGAACCGTTTGCGAATACATATTGCTTACAAAAAAAGGTAATGAGAAAATCTGTGAACACCTTTTGTGTACTATTTTTATGTAAATCTGAGTTTTCGGGGGTGGGAAGGGTGATGACTCCATTGAACGCCCCTGGATCTGCGTCTGCGTATCTAAAAGAAAATCTTTGTCGAGTCCGAGTGGAGTTACGAGTAAGTAGTATTTTAGGCCACTCTAAAAATCCAAATTCGACTTCTTCACCTGGAGTGAAACTTAAAAATACTTCTCTTGAGAAGTTTTTGTTCTCAAATCCCCGGCATTACTAGCAGGAACTCGGAGGGTAATTAACCATCGTTCAAGCTACTTTTCATTGGCTAAAACATCATCTTTCGAGGTTTGGAAAAAACACTCTGATAGCTAGCACCCAATGTGGCAACGAATCTGAGGCCTGCTTCGTCAGTGATTCGTTGCCTCGTCAACTCGACAAATCAGTGCCCAAGCCATTTTGTTTTACGAATAAATATTCTGGTATGCTGTAGTAATTTTAATTTCGTTGAGGTTTTGAGCTTCAAAGGAATTGTGGCACGTGGTCGAGTCGCTGTTCTTTGACTGAACCTGCTTTTAGAATCAGTGTATAATTAAGAATTGTTAGAGATCATTATATCTGCCATTGATCCCATATTAGATACGACCCTCATTTTGTTGGCGACGGTCAATTCCGCACCAAATACCTGGGTGCAGTTCCTCCAATACGTGGCAAATACGCAGCTTCCCCTTTCCCGCTGGAGAGAACAGAAAGGGAAAGCCGCGTAGTGGGGAAACAGCATACCTGATCTGGTGCGGAATTGTCCCGTGCCCCATTTTGTGAACAATCAGTCCCCAATTATTAGACCAGAAATCTTAGATTTTGATTATTCCCCAGTTTTTGACCGCACACTATGACTCTCCCTAGAAATTGTTGAAGCCCCGGAATCACCCGATATATATCCAGAATTGTAAAATTATTCAATTTAGAAAGATATTTTTACTTTTAGAAAATGTGGTGGAGTATTTCCAATGGAAGAGTATAGCCTCTTATAGATTAGTTAGTTAGACTTCTATTAAACTTTTAGACATAATTGCTATTGATTTCTTTCAAAGCGAGATGGGCCGGTGTCACAGCAATTCCTATACATTTCTATACGATCTTCAACAAATATTCAATCCAACCCCATCAAATATGCTATTCCAAATTCCACTCTACTTTAATATGCTATTTTCATAGAAGTTCAATACACTCCTGTCAATTATTAAATCTCACATTCCTATCCAGCTTAAAGCGCTTTTCTGATAGCAATCGAACAAGAATGATCCTTAAAAGAAACGAGCGTAAAAAAACGCCGCCAAATTGCAAATATTGCCTTCCAACACCATCCACCAACAAAGAAATTCAATTATGGATAACAAAAAAATTCAATTATGGATAGCAACAAAGTTTCACATGCGAATGCTTTGAAATCAATAGGCACCCCAAATAGTGTTTATAAATATAGATATTTGAAGATACTTCAAATTTTGCATAAATCAATATTCACGCTAAACAAATAAATTACACACTCAAGAAAAGTAACATAATTTTTTGAATGCATATATTAATATATGATACATTTTTAATATTAATGTCCAAGATGTATAGTAAATGTGTCATTACGAACATTCTTTGAAAATGCACATTTAGCGGGCCTGCCTTCATAGTGGATGATGAAAGAGGAAGAATCAAGAATTGTTAATGATAGTACGTAAATGAAAAATCAAGTGCATTGAGACGAAGCAGTGGGATTGAAGGATAATAATACACATAATGAATTGCAATATAATTTCGAAGCAGGTTGCTCTCAAATAGATTGTTTGTGAATCTTTGTGATCAACATTGTTATTCTTGAAGTTTGTGCCTACGTGTTATTTACATTATGATTGTATTTATTTTATTAATTAAATGAAAAGTGCAATAGTTGTGAATTATTGTCCATATAAAGACAGGCCCGCCGAATGTTCATTTTCAAGTAATATTTGTTATGACATATGTATAATTTCTTCAGAAACAGTACTGAGAGCGCAGATTTTCCTTCATAAAAATCTACACATTTTGTTATTTTTTATCTCTAGCCGTTTTCGAGATATTTTAAAATTGAGAAATTTCAGTTTGGAGAATTTTCGCAAATTTATTGAAATTATTCAGAATGAGAACTGACAAGACATCTCTTATTCAGTAACCACAATATTTTATTATTTTTGACCTACTATATCTATTTTCGAGATATTTCAAACTAGATTTCAAGTTTCTGAAAGCTTTAATGTTGATAATTTATTGATTATTACAAAAAGAGGTCTGAGAGTGCATCCCCCTTTTCAAGAGTCCCCAAATTTTGTCATTTTTGACGTATCTCTACCCGTTTTCGAGATATTTCAAAGTGTTGAAAATTTTCATTTTGAGAATTTTTTGAAAATTTATTGCTTTATTTACTTTTTTCTTCATGTGAAAAATTGCAAGTTACATGTACTAGCATGTGAGTTGCCAATGAGACAGTATGGCAGTCGGTCGCATGTTAGTTCGCTCTTCAAACTTTGGATGTTTTACTGGTAAATTGTGAGGAATATACTCTTCAAAGTGGTTCTAGTGTGATTAACAGTCATTATTGTTGGATAAACAAATTCTGTTTGGATGCAGTGCGGTTACTTTGTCTAGTAATAGTGTGAAAAAGTGGTGCGCGTGTTCGCTTATTACGTTTCCTCTATGTATCGTCTACGTATCTCCAGCCGGTGCCTGTGCGATCGTCATTGTCCCTATATAGCGGAATCAAAATGGCCTTAAATATGACTTAGCATAAATTTGAGCTGCTGATGCAGAAATTCAGAAACTTGGAGACTTAGCTTTCGTCTCTGCACAGTAAGGTTGACCAACTCACGCTTGAAAACAAGGAACTTAAAGAGGAACAAGAAAAATTAAAATCTGTCATCTTGGAGCAGGACCGAAAAATAGAGGCTATGGACAGAGCGCTCAGAAA